>CAUYTI010019178.1:0-11212 GCA_963575145.1 Galago senegalensis | reverse complement strand
CTGCAACCAAAAAATAGCCAGGCGTTGTGACGGGCGCCTGTAGTCCCAGCTACTTGGGAGGCAGAGGCAGGAGACTCGCTTGAGCCCAGGAGTTGGAGGTTGCTGTGAGCTGTAATGCCACGGCACTCTACCCAGGGGGACAGCTTGAGGCTCTGTCTCAAAAAATAAATAAATAAATAAATAAAATAGCTTTCTTCCACTTAATATTAAAATGATGTTGTCATTGTAGAATAATATTAGGGATATTGGGAAAACATAAAGATAATAATGTTCAACCGTAATTCCACAGTTAACTACTACTTGTCTTGTATTTAATCTTTCCCATCTTTATGTGCATGTATAAATTTTTCATGTCATTCTAAGACCTGATCTTCAGTCTAGGTGTTTACATATACTCTATTTGTGTCTATAGTGTACCTTAATTGGATATTTATTATTATACACAGTAATGTTTTGATAATAAAAGAATCATGTGTTGAACTTTTCTATACATAGATATTTATCTTCATTTCTGATTCTCTTTAGATTCTTGAAAGTACAATTACTGGCTGAATAGTTTTAGAACTTTTCATCTATACTGCGAAATTGCTTTTTATAAAGAGTTTGCAGTTCACAGTACCTACAGCAGTTATAGAAAATCCCTGTCTCATCAGACTCTTGCCACCAGAGAATAAGAGAAAGTGACCCCCGCATATGCTATAATGATAGTCTTATGATCTTATAAGTCTTCTAAGCTTCAGCTCAATATAAGTTATGCTTTAAACTAGCCTTGAGAAATAAGCAGGTGCTGAGTGAGAACTATTGCATGAAGGACCTTGACTTATGAGAGTGCATGAAAAACCCATAATCATCAATGCTAACGTTCCCAAGCTATACAGTCCCCAAATACTTATGTGCCTTCTTTTTTTTTTTTTTTTTTTTTTTGTATTTTTTTGGCCAGGGCTGGGTTTGAACCTGCCCCCCTCCGCATGTGGAGCCAGCGCCCTACTCCTTGAGCCACAGGCGCCGTCCATGTGCCGCCTTCTTAAGAAGTCTTATTTTATACCCCATTAAGATAATTGGAAGAAGTCAATAAAAGATGAATTTTCAGGTAAACATTAAGTGCCATTACATGGAAAGTGTGGCAGTAAAACTTGATTTTAGGACAACTATTAATTCTTAAAACTAAAGGTAGCTGGCCTACTGGGGACATGGATACAAAGAATACATAGAAGAATTCAAACCTTGTTTCTAAACTGAGAGGGCAGTTATTAGCAAGAGCTATGAAGTCAAGTATAACTTTTGTGAGCCATAAAAATGTACTGCTATTTAGGAATAAAGTGAGCATCAGTTTCACCAGATAGAGAGTGCTATGACTAATATGTGTACCCGACTCAGAAGCCAGCAAAGGCAGGGGTTGGTAAGGTATTTGGTTCACCAGATAAAAGGCTGTCATGACTAATACATGTATCCTATTCAGTGGCCAGCAAAGGCAGCAGTTGTTAGGGTATTTGACAGTAGCAGAGAGGGGCCAACCAGCAGTTGCCAAGAATGACTTAGTATGGCCTTGAATTCTGTAGAGCAGATTGGGCCAGTTCTGAAACATCAGAACTATAGGAAAAATCAAGCCAAAAATAATAATAATATTGCAGCCCAAGAGAGTCTAGGCATCTTCACTGGGGCACGACCAATGCTGTTTCTAAACCTTGATATGACCCATCATCGGGTATCTGGGGAGTTGAGGTCTTACATCCATAATTTTCAAATAAATCACACAGGAGGTATTCATTCATTTAGCAGATTTAAGTGATTACTGTTTGCTAGATACTTGGGGGAGTACTATGTCTTTCTAATAAGGCATAGTATCTAATCTCAATAAATTTATCTTCTAGTAGGGCCAAAGATCTATGAAAAAAATTATACTACAAAACAGTTCTGTGTAATAGCACTACTCATGAAATGCAATAGGTACATACCCATTAAGTTTTCACAGAGAGGAAGCATCTGACTTCAGTCTTGGATAAATAGGAAATTGCAAGGCAGAGAGTAGAAAGTGGTTCTTTCTAAACAGCAAAAACAGCACATGTAAATGCATGAGAGGACAGGACAAAATGTTTTCTGCTGGCTCAGCACCCGTAGCTCAGTGGCTAAGGCACCAGCCGCATACACTAGGAGTGGCAGGTTCAAACCTGGCCCAGGCCTGTTAAACAACAATGACAACTACAACCAAAATATAGCTGGACATTGTGGTGGGCACCTATAGTTCCAGCTACTTGGGAGGCTGAGGCAAGAGAATCACTTAAGCCCAAGAGTTGGAGGTTGCTGTGAGCTGTGATGCCATGGCACTCTCCCAAGGACAACATAGTGAGACTCTGTCTCAGTATAGATAGAGCAAAAAATGAGAGCTAGGTCATCCTGTATTTTGGACCAGGGTCTCAAAAGTGCCTCCTCCATAGCTCAAGTAGAATCCTTTACCTTTAGCTACCTTTAAGTGGGAAAAAAAAAAAAAACAATTAAAGGGGTATGATGTAAAGAGGACATTTCATTGAAAGGAGGACCTAAGTGCTGGTATAGCTTAATAGGCTAAACCATCCCCTGGCTAGTTTAATACTTCTTTTTTTACTTGGCTGCTTCTTGATCTTATCATAGAGTATATGATTTACTTACACCAGACAGCATAAAAATCACTGGAAGTTAGCACCAGGCGGGGTGGCTCACACCTGTAATCCTCTGGAAGGCCAAGGAGGGTAAATTGCCTGAGCTCAGAGGTTCAAGAGCAGCCTAAGCAAGAGCAAGACCCCACCTCTAAAAATAGCCAGGCATTGTGGCAGGTACATATAGTCCCAGCTACTTGGGAGGCTAAGGTGGGAGAATCACTTAAGCCCAAGAGTTAGAGGTTGCTGTGAGCTGTGACACTACAGCACCCTACCAAAGGTAACAAAATGAGACTCCATCTCAAAAAAAAAAAAAAATCACTGGAAGAAGTAATGTCTCCATATGAAATATATACAGTTTGCTTTGTGATTTAACAAGTTCCTTATTCTTTCTGGGGTTTTTTTTTTTTTTTTTTTTTTTTTTTTTTACAGTGTCTCACTGTGTTGCCCTGGGTAGAGTGCTGTGGCATCACAGCTCACAGCAACCTCAAACTTTTGGGCTTAAGCAATTCTCTTGCCACAGCCTCCCAAGTAGCTGGGACTACAGGCGCCCACCACAATCCCTGGCTATTTTTGGTTGTAGTTGTCATTGTTGTTTGGTACGCCTGGGCTGGGTTCAAACCCTCCAGCTCTGGTTGTATGTGGCTGGCGCCCTAGCCGTTGAGCTACAGGCACCAAGCCCCTTATTCTTTCTTTTACCTACAAGGGCAGTAGAGGTGTCTAACTTATCTTGCTCAGCCAAATAATTCATCATTTGATAGTTTCTAATAGCCTGTGCCCAGGTGCTTCGTATAACTATGTCATTTCCTCAGTAGGATGGAGGTAGAAATAAAACATTCTGGTCTTTCTAGCTTTTTTTTTTTCCCCCCCAGTTTTTGGCTGGGGCTGGGTTTTAACCTGCCACCTCTGTCATATCGGGCCGATGCCTTACTCCTTTGGCACCACCTGGGCCTTTCTAACTTATAGTATTTTACTCTCTATATTCTAAAATTAACTAAATTCTTTACTTGTTTCTGGACTTTTCTATTTATGAAGCCATATCTTTTATATCACTTCGTTTAAAACAACATGAATAAATTTCTGAGGTGAAATTCATCTTGCTTTTCACACTAAATCCAAACAGCATATTTCTTTTTTCTTTTTTTTTTTTTTTTGGTGACAGAGCTTTAAGCTGTCCCCCTGGTTAGAGTGCTATGGCATCACAGCTCACAGCGACCTCCAACTCCTGGGCTCAAGCGAGTCTCCTGCCTCTGCCTCCCAAGTAGCTGGGACCATAGGTGCCCACCACAACGCCCGGCTATTTGTTGGTTGCAGCCGTCATTGTTGTTTGGCGGGCCCAGGCTGGATTCGAACCCGCCACTTAGGTGTATGTGGCTGGCGCCTTAGCCACTTGAGCCACAGGCGCCAAGCGCAAACAGTATATTTCAAACTAGAAAAACCCTTATCAAGATTTAAAGTATAACTTAACATTTAACCTTTGCAAGAGAAGCTTGATTTCAGGAACATGAAGTTAATGGGTTAATAAAGTGGGAGAGAAGCATGGGCAGAAGGAAAATTAGTTTGTTTATTGGTTTTGGCCCCAAGTTTGCCTGTGATTTTGTAGCCATTAGGATATATATTAAGTATATACCTGTTTTTGTTTTGTATTCTTCATTTTATCTATATTCTGAAGTAAACAATTCTTTGTCAAATTCTCACGGGGCTGTGGAATTGAATTTTTTATAGGCAAATGTTTTAACCACATAAATGATATTATAGTAGGAAGGAAACTGAAGAGCAAGTTGGGAAGTCCAGATTACAGACAGTCTTGGTTTGCATTTAACTAGCTGTTTGCCCTTGAGTATGTTTCTTAGCCAAGAACTCTTCTTGTCTTCAGTATTTATTCCTGGAAAATAAAGGATTTGAACTGCAAGACCTTTAAGTTCAATAGCTATATCACCTTAATTTTTTAAAATAATACTGATTGCAAATTTCTTGTGTATAAATGACTGTAAATCAAAAATATCTCAAATTGGGCGGGGCATGGTGGCTCACACCTTATGTAATTCTAGCACTCTGGGAGGCCAAGGCGGGTACGTTATTTGAGCTCACGGGTTCGAGACCAGCCTGAGCCAAAGTGAGACTCCCATCTCTACTAAAAATACAAAGACTGAGGCAAGAGGATTGCTTGAGCTCAAGAGTTGGAGGTTGCTGTGAGCTATGATGTCACCATGGCACTCTACCCAGGGTGACAGCTTGAGACTTGTCTCAAAAAAAAAGAAAATTTCAAATTGTAGTATTTGAGACTCTTTGTAACTAGAAGTATCATAGAAATCTTTTAGTAAACTATGTGATTTGATCTTGATTCAGGAAATACATTTTTGAATATATCTTTCTTTATTCTTTTTTTTAATAATGACTTCATTGTTTTACAGTAAGGTTAGCCCATATCACAGAAGTCCTCTATTCTTTTCCCATACTAAAATTACTTGAGTCTAGCCTAGATCCAGAGCAGGATCCCTTTTCATATCTGCTGTTATCCTTCTCAAACCCTTCCACTAGCTGATTTCAGCCACTTTAACCTTGAACTTTTTTACCAAAACTATAATTATATTCAGAAGTATATAATTTATCTTTTTTTTTTGAGACGGAGCCTCAAGCTATCCTCCTGGGTAGAGTGCCATGGCCTCACAACTCAGAGCAACCTCCAACTCCTGGGCTCAAGCGAGTCTCCTGCCTCAGCCTCCCAAGTAGCTGGGACTACAGGCGCCCACCACAGCACCAGCCATTTTTTGGTTGCAGCCGTCATTGTTGTTTGACGGGCCTGGGCTGGGGATTCGAACCCACCACTTAGGTGTATGTGGCTGGCGCTTTAGCCGATTGAGCCACAGGTGCCGAGCCTATATAATTTATCTTTCCTAAAGTTAATATAAGTAACTCACAATGCCATTTGTTTGTAACAGCTGTGTTAAATGCTCATTGTGTGTGATACACTTAATAGAACCTTACTATAAAACAGAGAGGGAAAGATATAGAACTGAAGTAGTGATTTTTATCAGAAAAAAACTGGGAACCCATTTGTGGGTTTTAGTTAATAATTTTTCCAGGGATTAGCCTTTATTTTCTCTGTGTTCCAGGTCTTGCCTGAAATTAGAAGCCCCTTTCTTCCCCTTCCTTTCTGGTGCTGTGAGTAGTGGTGATCACCTCTGAGAAAGAAAAGCCCACTTCCCACTGACTATGGAGAACGCTCAACATCCTCTGCTTGATTTTGACAAAGGCAGTTTTTAGATGGAACAGGAAATGCTTCTAAAGTAGCCAAGAGTTAACAGCTCCTAATCTTTTTACATAAAAGGCATGTTACCACCAAGGTAACTTACCCAGTGGAATCAACTACACAATTTACACACTTCACTTATACAAATTCATCTCTACCGAAAAAACAGAAAATACATGAGTGAAAGAGATAAGTGATTTAAATAGCATGTGTTTAACCTTTCATTTCAGTAAGTCCCAAGGAATAGGTGAAATCTGAAATAGTTCATATTAGTGAAAGGTATAGAAAAAGGTGAGGGGGAGGCGCCTGTGGCTCAGTGAGTAGGGCGCTGGCCCCATATACCGAGGGTGGCGGGTTCAAACCCAGCCCCGGCCAAACTGCAACAAAAAATAGCTGGGCATTGTGGCGGGCGCCTGTAGTCCCAGCTATTTGGGAGGCTGAGGCAGAAGAATCGCCTAAGCCCAGGAGTTGGAGGTTGCTGGAGCGACTCCGCTGCACTCTACCAAGGGTGAAAAAGTGAGACTCTGTCTCTACAAAAAAAAAAAAGGTGAGGGTGATTTTAAAGGTTTCCTACTCAGAGATAAAGCATGTTGAAATAGGTGGGGGAATGGGTTTTTTAACCCATTCTTATTGAGGATTGTGGAGAAGATACCCTTAAGAATTAGAGGAACTAATAAAATCTAACAAAGAGTGACATGATGAGAACAAGTTGAAATTTTTGTAATTTATCAAGTGTTACAAGGAGTGAGATACTTGCTTCATTAAATTTCTGAGTGTTCTTCATGGTTTTTCAGTGGTTTTTTTTTTTTTTAAGGACACATTAAAATTTGCTTTGATACTTCTTTGGGGGGGAAAAAATCACACTTTTAGTGAATGAACAAGAAACATTTTCACAGTAGCAGTAAGCTATTATTTTTATCTACCATGCCATGAATTCATAGGGAAGAGTTTCCAGTAGCTCCTGCTGGCACCTTGCCATTGAATGTGACAAAGCGTTGATTGACTTTTGAATTCATGGGAAATAGGTTCCAGCACCTTATATACATGGAGTCTATTGGTTATCCGGTGTGCTATGCTGTACACCTATTATACCATGAGCTCATGGGGGAATAAATAGGTTCTAGCACCTAAAAACATGGGTCCACTGGTGTTTCTGTGTGCTATGTTGATATGATTATTATGCCATGAATTCATAGGGAATGGGTTCCAGGAGCTCAGGCTCCTTTCTGTCAGTTATCACACAATGGGCTTCTCTGGGTGGAGCAGGCTGGTGCTTCTGTTGAACCCAGGTACCTTTCTCTTTGGCTTCCTTCTTTTTCTGATCATTTTCCTTCCCATGTTTCAGGAAGCTCTCTTGGCTCTTAGAGTGCTTAATATACTCAATACGAACATTAATCCTCTTGGCAAAAATCTTGCCCTTAACTCGTTTGTTTACAACAATGCCAACAGCATGCTGGGTGACTTGTAGACTCTTCCAGTTTTGCCATGGTAACGTTTGTGTGGCCTGCCTTTCTGAGCAGTACTCATTCCCTTGATGTCTACAATATCACCTTTCTTGTAGATTCGCATGTATGTGGCCAAAGGAAAAACTCCATGTTTTCTAAAAGGCCTAGAGAACATGTATCGGGTGCCTCTCCTCTTTTCTTTTGTGTTTGTCGTTTTGATGAATTACTGGAAGATGGTGTCTTTGGCCAGAAAAAGCTCAGTGGTTATTTTTGCTGTGTATTATTTCCCCTTTACAGCCAGTCCCCCAAGAAAGATGCTACCCCGCCAAATAGTAATTACATTGATTCTGTTTGATAATATGAATTGAGTCATAATGGGCAGTTTCAT
The DNA here is from genome assembly GCA_963575145.1 of Galago senegalensis. Classification (NCBI taxonomy): domain Eukaryota; kingdom Metazoa; phylum Chordata; class Mammalia; order Primates; family Galagidae; genus Galago; species Galago senegalensis. The sequence continues at coordinate 3,493 of CAUYTI010019178.1, read as the reverse complement.
TAAGAAGCCAGTTCTTGGCTGATAATTTCTTTTTTTAATATGAACATGAACATCTCTTAGAAGTCTTTGAATTTAAAATCTAGATTATATCACAAAATGACTGTTTCTTGATCATCCTAGTAATTTGTGCCATCTATATACTGTTGTACTTTATTACTGGGGTCTTTTTCCATCCATGTCCACTGCTTAGCTAATTCCTATCTTGACCAAATAACAAACATAATTGGCTAAATTGCTTTTTAAAAAGATACTGTTTTAGAGGTGGTACCTGTGGCTCAAAGGAGTAGGGCGCTGGCCCCATATGCTGGAAGTGGCAGGTTCAAACCCAGCCCCAGCCAAAAACTACAAAAAAAAAAGATACTGTTTTAGTTGTACCTGGTATGTAAAGTATATTTTCCTTCTGTGATCATACAGGTGAACATGATTAAAGATGATGGGACAGTTATTCATTTCAACAATCCCAAAGTCCAAGCTTCCCTCTCTGCTAACACCTTTGCAATTACCGGTCATGCAGAAGCTAAACCAATTACAGAAATGCTTCCTGGAATATTAAGTCAGCTTGCTTCTGACAGGTTAACAAGCCTTAGGAAGTTAGCTGAACAGTTCCCACGGCAAGTCCTGGATAGCAAAGCACCAAAACCAGAGGACATTGATGAGGAAGATGATGACATTCCAGATCTTTTTTTTTTTTTTTTGAGACAGAGCCTCAAGCTGTCCCCCTGGGTAGAGTGCTGTAGCATCACAGCTCACAGCAACCTCCAACGCCTGGGCTCAAGCAAGTCTCCTGCCGCAGCCTCCCAAGTAGCTGGGATCACAGGCGCCCGCCACAACGCCTGGCTATTTTTTGATTGCAGCCATCCTTGTTGCTTGGTGGGCCCGGGCTGGATTCGAACCTGCCACCTTAGGTGTATGTGGCTGGTGCCTTAGCCACTTGAGCCACAGGCGTCAAGCCGACATTCCAGATATTGTAAAAAACTTTGATGAGGCATCAAAGAATGAAGCTAACTAAAATTTTTTCTGAATTTTGGAAGCTGGCATGGACTAGATTTAGATTTAACAAATCAGCTATGTGGTTCCAAAGTTTTACAGACAGGGAGAACATCACCTGTTACTAGTTCAGTAATATAAATATTTTGTATATTAATAATGCTGTTTGTTCAGCATTTTTCGGTCATTTGATTTTGCATTTTGCACTTTCTCCCAGGATCTGTTCTTTTGGTCAAAATATGAAGTATTGGTGGAGTTTGAGGGTGTTCTGGGTTTTGATTCTTGGGTTTTTTGTTTTATTTTTTGTTGGGAGTACTTTTGGTGTATGTATGTGTATGTATGCGTGTCAGTATGTATGTATACAGTGGAGAGAAAATTGAAAAACAGTTCTATTTATCCTTCTCCCTTCCCCAGTAGAAATAAAACAAATCTTTAAAAAAATAAATAAATAGGCTCAGCGCCTGTGGGTCAAGTGGCTAAGGCGCCAGCCATATACACCTAAGGTGGTGGGTTTGAATCCAGCCCAGGCCTGCCAAATAACAATAATGGCTACAACCAAAAAATAGCCAGGCATTGTGGTGGGTGCCTGTGGTCCCAGCTACTTGGGAGGCTGAGGCAGGAGACTCGCTTGAGCCCAGGAGTTAGAGGTTGCTGTGAGCTGTGATGCCATGGCACTCTACCCAGGGGGACAGCTTGAGGCTCTGTCTCTAAATAAATAAATAAATATTTATATATTGGCTCAGCACCTGTAGCTCAAGCAGCTAAGGCACCAGCCACAAACACCAGAGCTGGCGGGTTCAGATCCAGCCCGGGCCTGCCAAACAACAATGACAACTACAACCAGAAAATAGCCGGGCATTGTGGTGGGCGCCTGTAGTTCCAGCTTTGGGAGGCTGAGGCAATAGAATTGCTTAAACCCAAGAGTTTGAGGTGGTTGTGAGCTGTGATGGCACAGCACTATACTCAGGGTGACAGCTTGAGGCTCTGTCTCAAAAAAAAAAAATTATATATTTTTGTAATGTAGTAGTACTGTGAACACTTAACATTACCCAGGCAAGACTTATATAAAGATGACTGTATATAACTAGAAAGAATAAGTGAAGGCAGAAAGCTGGAAAACACATTTCTGTCAATCCAATTTCATACAGGTTGAGTGTCCCTAATGTGAGATCTGAAATCCAAATGCCTCAAAATCCAAAATATTCTGGATGCTCATTGGAAGAAAATTTCAGATTTTGGAGTTTTGGATTAGAAATACTTAACCAGTAAGTATCTAATGCAAATATTCCAAAATCTGAAAATATCTAAAATTTAAAATGCTGCATTTCTCATAAAAATAACATGTTAGAAATATAATTTGTGGTACCTAAGTAACAGCCTATCTAGAAATAGGAGATAATTATAAAACTACTTAAAGACAGGATGTTGAAAAACACATTATTTTAAAATCAATATATTATTATTATTATTTGAGGCAGAGTCTCACTTTGTTGCCCTAGGTAAAGTGCTATGGTGTCACAGCTCACAGCAACCTCCAACTCTTGGGCTTAGGTGATTCTCTTGCCTTAGCCTTCCAAGTAGCTGGGACTACAGGCTCCTGCCACAATGCCCAGCTATTTTTTTTTTTTTTGAGACAGATCCTCAAGCTATCCCCCTGGGTAGAGTGCCGTTGCATCACAGCTCACAGCAACCTCCAACTCCTGGGCTCAAGCGAGTCTCTTGCCTCCACCTCCCAAGTAGCTGGGACCATAGGCGGCCGCCACAACGCCAAGCTATTTTTTGGTTGCAGCCATCATTGTTGTTTTGGTGGGCCCGGGCTAGATTTGAACCCACCACCTTAGATGTATGTGGCTGGCACCTTAGCCACTTGGGCCACAGGCGCCGAGCCAATGCCTGGCTATTTTTATTGCAGTTGTCACTGCTGTTTTAGCTGGCCAGGGCCAGGTTCGAACCCACTGCTCTTGGTATATGGGGCAGCCCTATTTTTGTATTTTAAATCTATATAACTAGTGTTACCTTTGTAAGTTTAACTGGAGATAGCAATAAGTAACTGGAAAACTAATTAAAATGCCCAAATTGAAATTTTTTTTTTTTTGAGACAGAGCCTCAAGCTTTCCCCCTGGGTAGAGTGCCCTGACATCACAGCTCACAGCAACCTCCAACTCCTGGGCTCAAGCGAGTCTCCTGCCTCAGCCTCCCAAGTAGCTGGGACCACAGGTGCCTGCCACAATGCCTGGCTATTTTTTTGGTTGCAGCCATCATTGTTGTTTGGCAGCCCTGGGCTGGATTCGAACCCACCACCTTAGGTGTATGTGGCTGGTGCCCTAGCCACTTTAGCCACAGGCGCTGAGCCCAAACTGAAAAATTTTTTTTTTTTTTGAGACAGAGCCTCAAGCTGTCCCCCTGGGTAGAGTGCCATGGCATTACAGCTCACAGCAACCTCCAACTCCTGGGCTCAAGCGAGTCTCTTGCCTCCGCCTCCCAAATAGCTGGGACCACAGGCGCC
>CAUYTI010019177.1:0-11492 GCA_963575145.1 Galago senegalensis | reverse complement strand
AGGGCATGTGCCTGTCTTCTTCAGAGAAGTTTCTCTTCAAGTCCCTTGCCCACCCTGAGATGGGATCACTTTTCTTGCTAGTATGTTTGAGTTCTCTGTGGATTCTGGTTATTAAACCTTTGTTGGAGACATAACCTGCAAGTAACTAGAGTTTTGTAATTTTAGTTGAGATGAAAATGTAGACAAGATTTATAAAAAATCACTTTATCTAGATATATCTAGATAAACAGCATTAATTATTTATGTAAATAATCTAATCTGCAAATGATCAGATCATTAAAAATAAAGGCAGAAAGTTATGGTATACTTTAAAAGGTATCAAAAGAAATTCTAATAGTGGTCACCATGATACAGCTTGCCTTGATAAAAGTCAAGCAAAACATATTTTAATGGTTGAATGTTTGATTTCACAAGGTTGTAGAAGCAAAAGTAAAAATTGAGATGGTACAAGATATGAAAAACAGATCTCAGTGTTTGAACAGTACAACAGAACAGAAAGGAGAAAAATACCAAATGGATTAAAATTTTTTTCCTAAAATCCACAAAATATCCTAAATTGAACTTTCTATTAAAAATATATGAAGAAATTCAGAACAAAAGGATTCACATTGATTGGCAATAAAAGGAGTTTGGGAAGACAATGACCACATGAGAGTGAACATAAAAGTGTCAGTAAAGTAAGACCAAGAAATACTGTCCTCAGAAATTAGAGCCTAACATAATTATTACCACAGAGAGGCAAAAACTAAGCTTAGTCTAGCTTCAAACATGCCAAACCTCAGTTAAACTAGATAAACGTGCAAGACTGGTTAAAGGACAATGCTTTGAATTTTAAGTAATAAGAACATTGTTAGATTTAAGCTATATTTTACAGAGGAAACAATTTCTCTTGAATGATACAGTTTATTTTCACAAATAAAGAAATTAGGGGAACAGGTTCTAACAAAAATCTCAGAATGTCACATAGCAACCAGAGCATAGCAAAATCACAGGAGGGCGTGTCACGTGCTAAAATCCAAACCATACACCAAGATGAGATCTAACTGCCTGCCAGTGAGAAATACTACATGATTTTTGGCCCTCAGAAATAAAGACTGTTCTCTCCAAAAGAAAAACTTTCTCCAAGACTCAGTCTATAACTACCTGAAGACTATAGTCCTGATGAGGATTACCCCAGAAGAGGGCATGGAAGCTCCTGGGTTAATCCTCTAACTTGCTCCTGTCATCAGCCTCCAGGCTGGTGAGGACAGAGGACAGACCTGGTCCTGGCTCCTCTGACATGTCTCCGTGAGAGCTGCCTGGCTCTGGTGTCAGACATCATGGTACCCCCCCATCCCCTCACAAGATGTGGCAGCAGAGCAGGGCAGCATCTGCTGGGCAGCCACTATCCTCATGACAAACCCCTCACCACATGCTGACCTCCTGCCTTACCAGAGGCCTCTTGTACATGCCGCAGCCTACCTAAAGACCAAGTGTGTGGATACAGAGAAGTCAGCACCATGACATTCTACTTTAAGTTCTGTACTACCAACAGGCAATGTAAACTAACTACGGTCACCTGGTGCATCCTCTTGCACTTCTGAATCTCCCTGGATGCCTATGGTACCCAGGGCTGTGCTAAGCCCTCAAGGCACAATCAGGACAAGCACCAAGTAGACTCTGATCTCAAAAGCACACTGTAGAAGTTTCCACTCATAATTTAGACAAGTTATTTTAAATAGAACCTCAAGACATTTTTATCCTTTAGACATCCCAAAAGTCACTCGTAAAGTCACCATACACAGGGAAAAAAGAAATTGTACCATACTTTTATTTTTAAAACATTTGTTACAAAAATTTTACAAAATATTTACAAAATACCCTCTATATATTGGCCATCCTGTATTTGCCTTAAACTTAATACTTGAATAATTAATGTGAATGATTTTTTACTTAATAAACCAAGAATGTCTTGTTTGTTAAAATAAAGGCAAACATAGAAGGATTTGTTTTCATCAATGATGAAGTCATTCTTCTCTGTCCTTAGAATAGCTTATTGAACACACTTCTCTTTCTGGACATTACTTGGTGGGCTTCCTTGGGGACAGGAAGTGGCAAAGCTCCAGCTCCCTCACTGATGCTGGGCCAACCTTGTGGGAGAGCTCAGGCAGGAAAAGATCCATCTGAATATTTCATTTTTGTCTTAAAAACATTTCTCATTTGCAAAGTACATCTTCAAGGGAAACAGGAGAAGACTAAGTTGTATAAATATTTATGCCTCCTTTCACTTGTTTATTATTGATACTACCTACCAATTGAATTATTGGCTTCCTAAGATTTATTGTTAGATACATATGAAGGTTAAGGTTGTAAACTCATTCCGCTGAGCTATAAATACATGAATCACTATGAAAGTTTTGAGACAGGCTGTGTTATGGTCCATTAATTCACTCTGAAGTAACATAGTCCACAATGACCCTTCTGATTCACCTGTGCAAGTTTCAATTTGCTCAGCTCCTCGGTGTTGCTGGGAGGGCTTCATATGTTTCTGTCTGAGTGGATTTTACATTTCTTGATTTTTGTATATTACAAGCTTTTGTAATGATCCATAAACAATCATAAGCATTATCTGTTATCTTTATTAAAATAAACACAGGGTGACAGAGTGAGATTCTGTCTCAAAAAAATAGATTAATATTAGATTCTAAATAGTCTGTAGCACCCTCTCAGGAAAATAAAATACCATCCAAATATTTTATATTGTTTCACACTTCATCATACTATTCCAGTTAAATTCTTCTCTAGTACATTTCCTGAGTATTCAGTTATGCAAGAGATTACTCCATATACCAATTGAGATAAATAACACCAGGATCAACCTGATAAAAAGTTTAACCTATTAGGAGAGGAAAAGTATAATGATAATGTTATTATGTTTATTATAATGCAATAGTTCCCCTTAATCTATGACTTTGTTTTCTGTGGTTTCATTTACCTATGGAAAACCAAAGTTTGAAAATAGATGAAGACAGTACAGTAAGAGATTCTGACACAAAGGGAACATTCACACAACTTGTATTACAATTACATTGTTATAATTGTTCTATTTCATTATTAGTCATTGTTGCTAATCTCTTACTGTGCCTAATTCATAAACTTTATCATATCTGTATAGGAAAAAACATAGTTTGTATAGGGTTAGTTATTACCTGAGGTTTCAGGAATCTAGGAGGAGGGGGTCCTGGAACTATCTGCCATGGATAAGGGGGAACTGTTGCAATGTTTAATAATTATAATTATGTTTCTTATAATGCTTGTATTTTATACATTAAATATGAATTTTATAAATTAATTTCCTGTAAATTATCTCATTTGATCTTGTAACTACCATGAGAGGGAAGTAGGATATGTAAGATTTTGTCTATTATTAATTTTATTTCATTTTATTATTCTTTTATTTATTTTATTTTTTATTTCCCCCCAGCTTTGAGGTATAATTCCATAAAAACCTTCTTATATACTTGAGAGGTATGATGTGGTGCTTTGACGTGTATATACTGTGAAATGATACCACAGCATTAACAAACCCATCTCCTCACATGGCCTTTTCCTATGTGGTTAGAACCCTTTAGTCTTTCAGCAAGATTCCAGTATACAATCTTAATTATTAATTGACAGCACCACACTGTACATTACTCCTCAGAACTTATTCATCTCACAAATGAAAGTCTGTGTCCCTTGACCAGCCTCTTCCTGTTTCCCCACCTTGGTCCACTCTTCTCTACTTCTACGAGCTCAACATTTTAGTTTCTACTTACAAGTGAATCATGCAGTTTTTTTCCTTTAATGCTTTGCTTATTTCACTTAGCATAATGTTCCCCAGGTTCATGCATGTTGTTGCAAATGGCAGGATTTCTTTTATTTTTTTAAGGTGAATAATATTCCATTGTGTATATGTACCACATTTTTTTCATCCATTCATCTGTTGACAGAATTTTAGAATATTTCCATATCTTGGCTACTGTGAATAATACAGCAATAAATATTGGAACACAGATAACTACTCTTTGAGTTTGATTTACTTTCTTTGAATATATACCCAGAAGTGGGACTGTTGAATCATACAGTAGTTCTATTTTTAAGTTTCTCCATACTGTTTTCCATAATGGCTATTCCCATTCACAACATATAAGGGTTCTCTTTAATCTGCAGCTTTGTCAATAATTTTACGTTTTGGTTTTTTGATAACAAGCATCAAATAGGTATGAGGTAATACCGTACTGTGGTTCTAATTTACATTTCCCTGATAATTAATGATGCTAACCAACTATTCATATGCTTCTTGGTCATTAGTATGTCTAACTGGGATTATCTCCATTCTAGAGGTAAAGACTAGCTGTGTGATTTGCATAGTGAAGGCCTCAGATTCCCAACTTAGTAGTGGTGGCCCCACAATGTGTAGTGCTAATGACAGCTGTGATAACACCTACATACCTGACACTGCTTTGATCCCTATGTGCCTCACATCTTACACCTTGCTTAGAACTAGTTAGCTCTTTAGACCTCAAGGAAGATCCTCTGAGGTACATAGAAGTGCTAAACTACCCAGCAGTGGGCACTCTAAGTGGTGAAGCAAGATTTGAATGAGGTGGTATGACTGTAAAAAATCATAATCTTAATCATTACTCTTGTTGGCCACTTGAGAATCTTTGGAAAAATGTGTATTCAGATTCTTTGCCCATTTAAAAAATTAGGTTGTCTTTTTATTATTGAGTTGTAAGAATTCTTTATATATTCTATATACAAATCCCTTATCTGACATATCATTTGCAAAAATTTCCCACTATTCTGTGGGCTAACTTCCCACGTTCTTGATACTATCTCTTGAATCACAGAAATTGCTGGCTTTGAGGATATGTGATTGCTTTTCTTCTGTTACTTGTGCTTTTATTGTTGTACCTGAGACTCTATCAGCAAATCCAAGGTTGTGAAGATTTACAACTGTTTTCTTTTAAGATTTTTATTCTTTGTTCTTAAACTTAGGTCTTTAATTCATTTTGAGTTTTACTTTTGTATATGATTTAAGGAATGGATCCAACTTCATTATTCTGTGGGTGGATATTTGATAGTCCCAACACCATTTGTGGAAAAGATTATTTTTTTTCCATTGAATGATCTCAGTATCCTAGTCAAAAATCCATGTACCTCATTCATGTTTACATGGATGGAGCTGGAACATATTTTTCTTTGCAAAGTATCTCAAGAATGGAAGAAAAAGTATCCAATGTACTCAGCCCTACTATGAAACCAATTTATAGCTTTCATATGAATATAGGAAAGGGGAATTATACCCCAAGAATATGGGGAAAGGGAGGGGAGGGGAGGGGGAGGATGGGTGGAGAGAGGGTAACTGGTGGGACCACACCTATGGTGCATCTCACAAGGGTACATGTGAAATTTACTAGGTGTACAATATAAATGTCTTAACACATAACAAAAAATGCCATGAAGGCTATGTTAACCAGTTTGATGAAAATATTTCAAATTGTATATAAAACCAGCACATTGTATCCCATGACGGCATTAATGTACACAGCTATGATTTAATAAAAGGAAAAAAAAAGAAAAAAAATCCACTGACGATAGATAGATGGTTTTTTTAATATATTCCACTGGTTGACGTGTCAATTCTTATGGCAGGATCACACTGTCTTGAGTACTATAGCTTTGTATTAGTAATAAGTTTTTAAATTGGGAAGTGTGAGTCCTTCACCTTTGTTCTTTTTCAAGATTCCGTTGGGTTTACATATGAATTTGAGGATTAGCTTGTCAGTTTCTACAAAGAAGCCACCTAAGATTCTGATAGGAATCATATTGCATTTGTAGATCAAATTAGTGGGTATTGTCTTCTTAACATTAATTTCTTTCAACAGTTTTGTAGTTTTCAGAGTGTAAGTATTGCATTTGTCTTACTAAATTTATTTCTACGATAGTCCAACTACTGAGGAGGCTGAGGTAGGACTGCTTCAACCCAAGAGTTTGAGGTTGCAGTGAGCTACGATGACGCCACTACATTCTAGCCTTGTTTTGTTTTGACCCTGTCTCAAAACAAAACAAAATACAATTTATTTTTAAGTATTTTTTAATACTATCAGTTTCTAAATTTCATTTTCAGATTGTTCATTGCAAGTATAGAGAAATACAACTGATTTTTATACATTGACCTCATACCTCAAACCTTTTTGAATTTATTACTTCTAATAGGTTTTCAGTGAATTCCTTAGGAGGTTTTATATTTGATATCATGTCATCTTTGAACAGAGATAGTTTTACTTCTTCCTTTCCAATGTGGATGCCACTTAAAAATTTCCTTTTCTTATTCCGAATTTTAATGAGAAAATATTCACACTTTCGCCAATATGTTAGCTGTAGGTTTTTTGTAGATGCCCTTTATGGGGTTGAGGATGGTCCCTTCTACTTCTAGCTTGTTGAGTATTTTTATTATAAATAGGCATTTGATTTTGATCTCTTGAGATGATCATGCTACCATTATTCTCACACTGCATTTCTTAGAAATACACAAAATTCCTAATAGAAATTGATTAGTTAAAAGACACACAGATAAACATATACAAATTGAAGAACAAATTACCTTCAGTTGCAGGGACCAAGGAATGATTAGGATTAAAATTTTAAGTGTTTGAGAATTGTTATTTTTAGTAGTAATAGTATCTGCAATAGTAATAACAAAACATGTATTTTTAAAATAAGCTATTGAAATAAAATTCTTATGCATTTCTTACACTTAAAGTGTATATTTCAATGGTTTTAAGTATATTACATTATTAATTTTTACATTTATAGTCAAACATATGTAACATAAAACTTGTCATTTTAGCCATTTTAAGTTTACAGTTCTGTGGCACTAATTATATTCACAATGTTGTGCAACCATCACTACTATTTTGAAACATTTCCTTCACTCCAAAAAGAAACTCTATACCATTAAGCAGTAAGTCCCTATTCCTCTTACACCTAGTCTCCACTAAAATCTGATCTACTCTCTTCCTCTATGAATCTGCTCATTCACATATCTTATACAGGTGAAGTCACACCCTCATTAGTCTTCTTGTTTCTGACTTATCTCTCTTGACATAATGTTTAAAGGTTTATCCATTTTGTAGTATGTATCAGAACTTAATTCCTAAATGGTTGAATAATATTCCACGGTATGTACACACCATATCTGCCTTATCCATTCTTCTGTTGATAGATATTCTGGGGTTGTTTCTACCTTTTGGCTATCATGAGTAAGGCTGTAATGAAAACTGGGATACAAGTATCTGTTTGAGTCCCTGCATTTAATTCCTTTGAGTATATATCTAGAAGTAGAATTGCTGAATCTTATGTTAATTCTATGGTTAGTTTTTTCTATTTTTATTAAGTAACAGCGGTGTACATTAACGCAATAATGGGGTATAATGTGCTGGTTTTATATACAATTTGAAATGTTTTCATCAAACTGGTTAATGTAGCCTTCACAGCATTTTCTTCCTTATTGTGTTAAGATATTTACATTCTACACCTCGTAAATTTCACATGTACCCTTGTAAGATGCACGGTAGGTGTGGTCCCACCAATTACCCTCCCTCCACGATCCTCCTTCCTCTCCTCTCCCTCTCCCTTTCCCCCTTCTTCTTGGGCTACAATTGGGTTACAGCTTTCATAAGAAAGCTATAAATTGGTTTCATAGTGAGACTGAGTACATTGGATACTTTTTCTTCCATTCTTGAGATGCTTTGCTAAGAAGAGTATGTTTTAGCTCCATCCATATAAACATGTAAGAGGTAAAGTCTCCATCTTTCTTTAAGGCTGCATAATATTCCATGGTGTACATATACAACAATTTATTGATACATTCATGGGTTGATGGGCACTTGGGCTTCTTTCATGACTTAGCAATTGTGAGTTGGGCTGCAATAAACATTTTGGTACAAATATCATTGTTATAATGTGAATTTTGGTCTTCTGGATATATATCTAGTAGAGGAATTGTAGGATCGAATGGCACACCTATTTTTAGATCTCTAAGTGTTCTCCAAACATCTTTCCAAAAGGAACATATTAGTTGGCACTCCCACCAGCAACCCAGAAGTGTTCCCTTTTCTCCACATCCATGCCAACATCTCTGGTTTTGGGATTTTTGTGATATGGGCTAATCTGATTGGAGTTAGATGATATCTCAAAGTAGTTTTGATATGCATTTCTCTGATGATTAAGGAAGATGAGCATTTTTTCATGTGTCTGTAGGCCATGAGTCTGTCTTGTTCAGAGAAGTTTCTCTTCAAGTCCCTTGCCCACCCTGAGATGGGATCACTTGTTCTTTTCTTGCTAATACTTTTGAGTAATCTGTGGATTCTGATTATTAAACTTTTGTAGAAGACATAACCTGCAAATATCTTCTTCCATTCTGAGGGCTGTCTGCTGACTTTACTTACTGTGTTCTTGACTGTACAGAAGCTTTTTAGTTTGCTCAGGTCCCAGTAGTGTATTTTTGATGTTGCTTCAATTGCCTGGGGGAGGTCTTCCTCATAAAATATTTGGCCAAGTCTATTTCTTCAAGTGTTTTTGCTACACTTTCTTCTAGTATTTTTATAGTTTCATGTCTTAAGGTTAAATATTTAATCCAGTGAGAGTCTATCTTAGTTAATGGTTAAAGGTATAGGTCCAGTTTCAGTCTTCTACACGTCACCAGCCAGTTCACCCAGCACCATTTGTTAAATAGGGAATCTCTTTTTCCCACTGAATGTTTTTAATTGGCTTGTCAAAGACCAAATAATGGTAAGTAGCTGGGTTCATCTCTTGGTTCTCTATTCTGTTCCATACATTCAACTCTCTGTTTTTGTGCCAGTACTATGCTGTTTTGATCACTATCGATTTATAGTATAGTCTGAGGTCTGGTAGCATGATTCCTCCTGCTTTGTTTTTACTTCTGAGTAATGTCTTGGCTATTTGAGGTTTTTTTCTGATTCCATATAAAACAAAGTATTATTTTTTTGAGATCTTTAAAGTACAAGAGTGGTGCTTTAATAGGGATTGCATTAAAATTGTAGTAGTATTGACTTTGAGTAGTATTGACATTTTAACAGTGTTGAGTCTTCTCAGCCATGAGCATGGTATGTTTTTCCATTTGTTAACATTTTCAGCTAATTTTTTTCTTAGAGTTTCATACTTTGCTTTATAGATATCTTTCACATCCTTTGTTAGGTAAACTCCCAAATAATTCACCTTCTTTGGCACTACTGTGAATGGAATAGAGTCCTTGACTATTTTTTCAGCTTGACTGTTGTTGGTATATATAAAGGGTACCGATTTATGAGTGTTGATTTTGTAACCTGAGATGCTGCTATATTCCTTGATCACTTCTAGGAGTTTTGTAGTCAAATCCCTGGTGTTTTCCAGATATACAATCATATCATCTGCAAAAAGTGAAAGTTTAATCTCTTCTGACCCTATATGGATGCCCTTAATCACCTTTTCTTCCCTGTGATGGCTAAAACTTCCATTAATAGCTATTTTTCTTAGAGTCTCATAGTTCTCTTTATAGAGATCTTTCACATCCTTTGTTAGCTGAAGCCTAAAATTTCTTTTAGGGAGATTTCATATTGTTGATGCTATTTCAGAACTTGATATAGGCCTGCTCAACATTTCCACTTGATTCTGGCTAAGTCTTGGAAGGTGGCATGCTTCCAAGTATTGGTCAATTTCCTTCATATTTTCATATTTCTGAGAATAAAGTTTCTTATAATACTCATTAAGGATTTTTTGAATTTTGGTGGAGTCTGTTATTTCATCTTTACCATTTCTGATTGATGAAATTAGAGATTTTACTCTTTTTTTCCTGGTTAGCTTAGTCAGAGGATTATCTATTTTATTCACCTTTTCAAAAAACCAACTCTTTGATTGATCAATCTGTTGTATAATCCTTTTGTTTTCAATTTCATTTAATTCTGCTCTAATTTTGGTTATTTCTTTTCTTCTGCTGGGTTTGGGATTGGAATGTTCTTCCTTTTTCAGTTGCTTGAGATGTCCCATCAAGTTGTTAACTTCCTCTCTTTCCGTTCTCTTGAGGAAGGCTTGCAGTGCTATCAAATTCCCTCTTAGGACTGTCTTTGCAGTATCCCAGAGATTCTGATAATTTGTGTCTTCGTGATCGTTTTGTTCTAAAAATTTGGTAATTTCCTTCTTGAACTCATCTATGACCCTGCTATCATTCAGCATAAGGTTATTTAGCTTCCATGTTTTTGTATGAGCATGCAGATTCCTGTTGTTACTTAACTCAACTTTTATTCCCTTCACCCTGGGTCTATGTTTATCTTTTAAGGTAAGATGGCCTGAGATTTTGTATCCAGTCAGCCAACCTGTACCTGTTTAGAGGACAATTGAAGCCTTTCACATTAACTGAGAATACTGATAAGCCTGGTAGAAGTTTGGGTATTGAATTTTTCGAAAGTCCAGTGGACATTTTGAATCCTTTCACCACTGTGTAAGTTGGAATTTGATCAAAAGTTCACTTTTGTGGTGGGGGATTTTTCTGAGGAGTTTAGTTTTGTGGTGGGCATTATGGAGGATAGGTCTGAAAATATCCTAGCTGGTTTAGTTGTGGCAAATGTCTTCAACACGTGAATGTCATTAAAGTATTTAATTTCTCCATCATAAATGAAACTCAGTTTAACTGGATACAGGATCCTGGGTTGAAAGTTATTTTGTCTTAGGAGATTAAAGTCGATGACTACCCTCTTCTAGCTTGAAAGTTTTCAGCAGAGAGGTCTGCAGTCATTCTAATATTCTTCCCCTTGAGCTTATGGTTTTCTTACATCTGGCTGCTTTCAGAATTTTCTCCTCCATATTAACTTTAGTGAAGTAATTATAATGTGCCTGGGGGATGTGTCTTATTCAGGATGAGTCATGCTGGGGTTCTGAAACTGTCTCCTCTCTGAATTTCAGAATCTCTTAGCATGTCTGAAAAGTTCTCCTTCGTAATCTCATGAAGAAAAGCCTCTCTGCCTTGCGAAGCCACTTCATTGCCTTCAGGGATTTCTGTAAGGCAAATATTAGTTTTCTTTGAATTATTCCAGAGCCATCTGAGAGAATGATCCGTTTTTGTTCTCCATTTCCCTTCCTCTTTCGGAGTTTGGGAGTATTCAAAAGCTTTGTCTTCAATGTGATAAATCCTTTCTTCTGCTTGCTCCATTCTGTTACTGAGGGATTTTACTGTATTCCTCAGATCTTTGAGGGCTGCAAATTCTTATCTCAATGTGTCAAAATCTTTGGTCATTTTTCTCTTTGAATTCATTGAATTCTTGAGACAATTTATGAAATGCTCCTTGAATTTCTAATTACAACTTTACCTCCATTCTTTTAATCTCATTTGTAATCCAAATTCTGAATTCAATTTCTGACATCTCAGCCATTTGTCTATGAATGGGATCTTCAGTCGTGTCTGCTGTATT
>CAUYTI010019176.1:0-77545 GCA_963575145.1 Galago senegalensis | reverse complement strand
CAGCTACTTGGGAGGCGGAGGCAAGAGACTCGCTTGAGCCCAGGAGTTGGAGGTTGCTGTGAGCTGTAATGCCATGGCACTCTACCCAGGGGGACAGCTTGAGGCTCTGTCTCAAAAAAAAAAAAAAAAAAAAAAGATTCTGAACAACAGTGGTTATGGCACCAGCCACATACAACAAGGCTGGCGGGTTCAAATCCAGCCCAGGCCAGCTAAAACAACAATGACAACTGCAACTAAAAGGAGCCAGGCATTGTGGCAGGCACCTGTAGTCCCAGCTACTGGAGGCTGATACAAGAGAATCACTTAAAACGTAGAGTTTGAGGTTGCTGTGAGCTGTGATACCACACACTCTACAGTTGTGACATAGTAAGACTCTGTCTCAAGGGAAAAAAAATACTAAGGCAGAGCTTGAGCTCAGTGGGTAGGGTGTCAGCCACATACACCTAGGCTCCAGGGTTCGAACCCAGCCTGGGCCAGTTAAACAACAATGACAACTGCAACAAAAAAATAGCTGGGTGTTGTGGGGGACGCCTGTAGTCCCAGCTACCAGGGAGGCTGAGGCAAGATAAATCGCAGGTGATATAGTGAGACTCTGTCTCAAGAAAAACAAAAATGGCTCGGTGCCTGTAGCTCAGCAGCTAGGGCACTAGCCACATACACCAGAACTGGAGGGTTTGAATCCAGCCCAGGACTGCCAAACAACAATGACAACCACAACCAGAAAATAGCTGGGTGTTGTGGCGGGTGCCTATAGTCCCAGCTACTCGGGAGGCCTAGGCAAGAGAATCACTTAAGGCCAAAAGATAGAGGCTGCTGTGAGCTATGATGCCACAGTACTCTACTGAGGACGAAATAATGAGACTCTGTCTAAAAAAAAAAAAAAGAAAAAGAAAAGAAAAGAAATAAAAGAGTCCCTATATAACTGATCTAAAGTTCTGGGCAATCCAAGTGAATATTTCTGAAAATCAATTGAGTGTAAGGCCACTTGTGAGGCCCTGTTGCAGCCACACAACTTACTGGGAAATTTTCACGCAATTTACAGTTGCTCCCGAGATATCTAGATAGACACAGAAGATAGTGTTTAATATTACATAGATTACCTCCAATGTGGCCAACAGGAAATCCAGCACTGCCTGGTTATCCAGGAGTACGTGGGCTAGCGAGTTGGGCAATCTCTGTTAAACCTTCAAGCTTTTGCAGTTTCTTCCCCAGTCAGAGACAAATCTCTAATCACACTTCTTTTGGTATGTAGTCTATACTGGGACAAGTATTCTCAGCAAGCTTTTGCAATGTTATTTTTTTTTTCAGACAGAGCCTCAAGCTATCCCCCTGGGTAGAGTGCCGTGGCTTCACAGCAACCTCCAACTCCTGGGCTCAAGCGAGTCTCCTGCCTCAGCCTCCCAAGTAGCTGGGACCACAGGCACCCGCTACAACGCCCAGCTATTTTTTGGTTGCAACCATCATTGTTGTTTGGAGGTCCGGGCTGGATTCGAACCTGCCACCTTAGGTGTATGTGGCTGGCACCTTAGCCACTTGAGCCACAGGCGCCAAGCCTGCAATGTTATTGATGGGGAAGTCATCCCAAAATATGTCCGAGATGTATTTGGGGGTAAATACTTTTGTTTTTTCAGTACTCACTTAAAATTACATGATTTTTCATATTATAACCTTATGTTGGCTTGGCACCTGTGGCTCAAGAGGCTAAAGCGCCAGCCACATACACCTGAGCTGGCGGGTTCGAATCCAGCCCAAGGCCTGCCAAACAACAATGATGGCTGCAACCAAAAAATAGCTGGGTTTTGTGGCGGGTGCCTGTAGTCCCAGCTACTTGGGAGGCTGAGGCAAGAGAATTGCTTGAGCCCAGGAGTTGGAGGTTGCTGTGAGCTGTGATGCCACAGCACTCTACCCAGGGTGACAGCTTGAGGCTCTGTCTCAAAATAAATAAATAAACAAATAAAGCATACAATTCAAAGTTAAAAAAAAAAAGAAAGAAAGAAAGATTATTGATGAGGTATCTAGCCAGGTTTTATAATGTGCTTTTTATTTGCCTTATAAAGTCAACCTTAATTCCTTAATGCACTCTAGACACCTCTGAAAATGTCATTCCAATAAAAGACTTTGTAAAATAACCAGCATCTTTCATTGTGTCCTATAGAAGAAAACAGATTCTTATTGAACTTATGCAAATAACTATATTTTCAGAAATTAAGAATACTTGCAAATGAATAAAAAGAGTACTTACAAATGGTTTTCTTTCCTTTTCTTTTTTTTTTTTGAGATGGACCCTCAAGCTATCCCCCTGGGTAGAGTGCTATGGTCTCACAGCTCACAGCAACCTCCAACTCCTGGGCTCAAGCGAGTCTCCTGCTTCAGCCTCCCAAGTAGCTGGGACTACAGGCGCCCGCCACAGCGCCAGCCATTTTTTGGTTGCAGCCATCATTGTTGTTTGGAGGGCCCGGGCTGGGGATTCGAACCTGCCACCTTAGGTGCATGTGGCTGGCGCCCTAGCCAATTGAGCCACAGGTGACGAGCCACAAATGTTTTTCAAACTCTGGAGAAATCAAGGAGAAAAATAAATGCTTTAAACTTTGTTTACAAGTACATACATTGCTGCTGGCTATAAAAAGTTCAAGAGATGGAAAAGGGGTTTTCTTGACTTCTGGAAAACAAAACATAGAAAAAATAAGGAAAATTTCAAATAAAAAAACCTATCAATTAACTCAGTCCCAAGTAATTAATTTCTGTTCTGTTTGCAGTTACGTTATCAATACTCATGGACATTTTAGCTTTATAATTAAAGTCTTGGGCTCGGCGCCTATGGCTCAAGTGGCTAAGGCGCCAGCCACATACACCTAAGGTGGAGGGTTCCCCAGCCCGAGGCCCGCCAAACAACAATGATGGCTGCAACCAAAAAAAATAGCCAGGCGTTGTGGCGGGAACCTGTGGTCCCAGCTACTTGGGAAGCAGAGGCAGGAGACTCACTTGAGCCCAGGAGTTGGAGGTTGCTGTAAGCTGTCATGCCACAGCACTCTACTCAGGGGGACAGCTTGAGGCTCTGTCTCAAAGGAAAAAAAAAGAAATGTGTATTTGAGAGAATCTGTCAGCCTTTCCATTACTATTCTGGAAGGACAAGCTTTGGACTTTTCCAGTTTAAAAAAAAAACACTGAGAGGAATCAAAAATTATTACTGATAACAAATGCTAAGACATATCAATATTTTACAATTTAGAACATATATTTATATATACAAACATAATCCACAGAAAATTAACCACCATTTCATATTTGACAGCATTTCCTATACAGTTTTAACACACCAAATAAGCCTATTATGTCTTTCTTAGACTTATGGTAATCTTAATATTTCAAAAAGATAAGCCAAGTGTGGTGGCTCATGCCTACAATCCTAGCACTCTGAGAACCTGAGACAGGTGGACTGCCTAAGTTCAAGACCAACCTGAGCCACAGTGAGACTTTCTCTCTAAAAATAGCTGGGCAATGCAGCAGGCACCGGGCACCTATAGTCCCAGCTACTTGGAAGGCTGAGGCAAGAGAATCACTTAAGCCTCAGAGTTTGAAGTTGCTGTGAGGGCACTCTACTGAGGGCAACAAAGTGAGATTCTGTCTCAAAAAAAAAAAAAAAAAATTTAGATCTCCCATTTGATCCTGCAATAATCCCAATACTGGGCATCTACCCAGAAGAAAAAAAAATCCTTTTATCATAAAGACATTTGCATTAGACTTTATTATAGCTCAATTTACAATTGCCAAAATATGTAAACTACTTAAATGCCCACCAACCCAGGAATGGATTAACAAGGTATGGTGGCTCGGCGCCTATAGCTCAATCGGCTAAGGCGCCAGCCACGTACACCTAAGGTGGCGGGTTCGAATCCCAAGCCTGGACCCGCCAAACAACAATGACGGCTGCAACCAAAAAAAAAAAAAAATAGCCGGGCGTTGTGGCGGGCGCTTGTGGTCCCAGCTACTTGGGAGGCGGAGGCAAGAGACTCGCTTGAGCCCAGGAGTTGGAGGTTGCTGTGAGCTGTAATGCCACGGCACTCTACCCAGGGGGACAGCTTGAGGCTCTGTCTAAAAAAAAAAAAAGACTCTATAGTAATCAAGCTTAAAAATATCTAAAAAGCATGCATGAAATATAACCCATTTAACCAATAAGGACATTATCTAATTAAGTGTCAAACTCTTTCTGAGATCTTCATTCCTCACTTACGGTGGCCTAGGTCTTGGTCATCAATTTGCTACACTTGCCTCCTATATTGTCTTCATGTTTGTTTAAATCATTGTATAATTTTGCAACTAAATGTTTCTTAAGTACACTAGACAAACACTACTCCCAGTTACAACTACCAAGTTCCAATGGATATCAGAATGAAACCAGAGCTTTAGATGAAACTTAATTCTCTTATCACCATGACTTCTGTTGAAGCAAATTTTCTCAGTAATACTTTAAAATATGAGCACCTCTTTGTTTTTTTATATATATTTATGTGTATTTATATCCATATATAAATATATGATATATATTTCAAGTCATCTAATAGAATGCCAAACACAATTCATTCCAAATGACCCTATGTTAAAAAAATCAAACTTTAGCACAAAAACATCATTTTATGTGATAATTTTGGGCTTTCTGGCATATGTGAACGAATCTATTATTTTGTAAGTTTAACTATCCACACTTATGTGTGTTATCTGGGGATCTAAACCTCATTTTCTCTCATTTGATAATTTACTATGGCATGAAATAGTGCCTGCTTAGGGGTTGTGCCAGAAAAATTACTAAGCAGGAAGGTCCCTTCATTCCTGCCTTTGGTAATTGAAGCTCCATCCCCCCATGACTGCTCAGACCTGCTTCTCATAGTGTTTGCTGTCTGCACAGAAAACACCTGCATGTTGGGCCCAAACTCTTGATCGTATACACTTACCTTCTGTGCTTAACTCTTCTCTCTACCCTTCTAGACCGAGGGCCACCCTGTCCTTGGCATGCTCCCCTAGATTTTGTACATATTTCTTCTAGCATTTTCCTTGTTGCTTTGTTATCTTTTCACATTCCTCTTGCATGTCTAGTCTGTCCTTGCATTTACTCCACATCCTTTGAAATATTGCAAATTCTTGGAATTGTTTAAATACTTTCCTAGCGAATAAAGGAATGTGAACAAATAGGCTTAAATTGAAATTATAACACTCAGCTTACCTCCTCTAGTGCCTTTTAAATTCTATATATTTGAACTTTGTATATCTAGGAATTCTACACTCTATATATTTTTCAGGATCAATTTTTTTTTTTACACAGAGAGAAGTATAGCAAATATACCCACTATTCAACTTTATGCTTATGCATTTTAATTTCACAAACTTAGAAATTGTGAAAAAATATAGACTCATTTTATTAACTATCTTGTTAGTCAACTAGAATCCTTCCATTTAATATTGTGTGTTGTGTCTGTGAGGTTTACTGAAGAATAAAATGCATGGTAAAATAATTTACCTAATATTTTAAACCTACAATTATTAGTTTAATTATTTAAAACATTTTTAAATGTTGTAAAAAGCTCAATTTTACATTTAAGCCACATTTATTAATATATTCATATCTACATTGTACATATCAGTAAATGCTTAGGCAGTTGAAAATGAAAGGAAGTTAAAAAAAAAATGTTTGGATTACAGCCTGAGGAAAGTTCCATTTTTGGCCACTAGAGGGAAGCTACCTTCAAACTCAACAAAGGAAAAACTTTAATTAATTAATTTATTTTGCCTATAATTCAACAAGTCCCTGCCGTTGTCTGGTCAGGTATAGGTGTCAAAATTCTAATCAGTACTTTTCATAAACATTAATATAATGGAAATACTTGATATGAGCTCCTTTTTCCTTAGAGTTTGAAACACAGAAACAAAGAACCATGTAATTGGCAACAGCAATTTACATCCCTCTAGAGGCAAAAGGAAATCTATAATTTGCCTTGAGAAAGTGGGAAGAGATCAAGAGGCAAAGACAGAAGCAATGGCAAAGTGCAATCTTATTCCTTTACCATCTGTCACAATCACTGTCACTCCCCAAAGGCCATGTTTAAAAATGAGATGAGACAGAGCTCCTAAGAACTTGAAAATGGTCAGAGTTTTGAATCACAGGGAAATATTACAACTGACCAACACCAGCCAGCAACTGCAAGAAATCAAGGGCAAAAAATGATTTCCAGGGTGGAGAGAGGCGTTTCAGAATAGGCAGGATAAAAGGAAGAAGACAATAAACCCAAAATGAACTTTTTAGAAACGATTATATCTCAGAGAGGTGGCTGTATGTCGTGAAGTTTATTACTTAGTGTATTGAATTAAAATATACAGTACTGCTCTCAAGAATTATTACACCATTATGATTTCAATAGGTGAGTTCATATTACATGAAATAAATTTCAAATTGTTCAGCTGTTGCATATGCCAACAAAAAATTGATCGGGTAGACAATTTGTACTACTAAAACATGGATTGACCACATTGTCTGATCGGGTTCTTAGGCTGTCCACCCCATGGGAGCAGACAGAGATGCAACATGGAAAGAGGGGCAACAGGGTAAGCAACATTCTGAGTGAATAGAAGCCACTTAACTGCCATTCAAATCTGTTTCCACATATATCCTAAGAATGCAGACACTATGACACAGCCAGAGCATAATCGGAATCATCTCCTACAGAAATCTTACATGAAAGAAAAGGCAAGTTCAATATTGTCATTCACCACCACTGTCTGCCTCAGGCATTATTGATAATGTAAAAAGATACAAGAAAGTCTTGTCTATTTTCCTATCCTCTTTGGAAGTTTCAATGAAAGCCGTCTTACGCATAGTACAGGCAGTTGTAGTATAAACTTCCCAGGAAATGGACCCCAAATGCATAAATCCCAATGACCACACAAAGAGCCGGACTGCTTAGATAGTCAATGCTCCTGCAGTCAATCAGCACAGGCAATTGGGTTATCAGTTTGCAGAAATTCTAGGCAGGCCTGAAGACAAATGCTACTCTTAGGAGATTTCTATAGGCACACCTGTCCTTGACTGAAAGTCCTTATAATAAAAACTCTTACATCCAGGTACAGAAGAAGTAGAAAACACAGACTATAAAAGAATAGTTATTTTTTTTACCCATAATTGGAGTAAGGCACCCATAAAATATCCCTGAGTACTGTGGCTGCATCTTTGTTTCTTTAGATTAAAAGGATGAACTCTGAACACCTGGCACATGAGAAATTAAGCTCATAATAAATGTAGCCATTGCCATATTGTCAATATGATAAGAGCAGATTAAAATGAAAAATAGAAATATAATTACTTTGCAGGTATTATAATGTTGGATAAGCAGCACAGGCTAATCAAAATCATTGATGTGGTCATGTCTCTAGAAGACGGATCTGCTGGATTTAAATTGAGAAACACAGACTTTGAGAGAAGACGGAAAATAACCGTTCTCGTCTGAGAGACACCCTCAGAGGCACTACAGCAATTCTGATTACCTAAAGCACAAAGATTTCATAAATTATATTACCTTGACATTGATTTAAATAAAACATCCATCATCTTTAATTTCTTAATAATAAAATATAATAAAGAACATGGACTAGCTGGTAGAAGCACATACAACTTACAGAGCAATTACTACATCTTCGCAGGCCTATGTTTAGGTATGGTACTTTGCACACATCATCTAATTTAGTGCTTGACCTTGTAAGGTAGATGTCCCTCTTATTGTGCAGGTGAGAGCACTGAGGTTTAAAGATGTAAAGTGATGTGTGTAAATGGTGGGGACCTAGTTTAAACCTAATTCAGTGTTACTTTTTAAATGTATTATTTTAATTTATATGTTCTTTCGGGAGGTGCCTGTGGCTCAAGGAGTAGGACGCCAGCTCCATATACTGGAGGGGTAGGAGTGGGGGTTCAAGCC
Source organism: Galago senegalensis (assembly GCA_963575145.1). NCBI lineage: Eukaryota > Metazoa > Chordata > Mammalia > Primates > Galagidae > Galago > Galago senegalensis. Next base: position 69,587 of record CAUYTI010019176.1, on the reverse strand, counting down.
CGGTCCCAGCCAAAACTACAAAAAAAAAATTTTATATGTTTTTTGGCTAATAACAACTAGTTTTTTAGATTTCAATGCACACATAGTAGCAAATATAAGCAAAGGAAATACTTTTATCCATAATGTCATCCATAGGGTGAAATAGGCCCCTATGGAAGATGTTTCTTAGGTAATATCTATATTTTCCTTTTATTTTTTATGAATGGAACTTGAGATTTGGGGAGGCACATAACATGACCAGTCATAAATCTACATCATCTAGCCTTCCTTGCAATGTGGGGCTTGTGATAAAATGCTGGACAATAAGTTACAACCAAAAAGTACGTTTTTAAGACTGGACAGAACTATCAGTAGATTATGCTTTTGACTTTTGTCATTCTTGTTATTCTATAAATAAGATACTGTGCAAACCATGTAGGGAATTATGAAGGAAGGGCCAAGAAACTTGCAAAAACATTGGATGCATAAGTTAATAATTCATTTATGACATTAACTTTTGGAAATCTTCTCCTAGCAGTTGAACAAAATCTCTAACTGATAACAGCCCAGTTTTCTGACATTGCATGAAATGAATTAAGTGAAAGGAATGGGGGATATAAACTGAAAGTCACTTCCAGCTCTTACATTTTATGATTCTATTTGGTTAACCATCTCAAAATAAGGAGATAGGAACAAATCAACTTCATAAGTATTTACTGCCTGGCCCAACACTATAAAATTTGATTCACTAAAGCTCAGACATGTTGGAATTCATCACAGAATGCCATTCACTCTCAGACCTCGTATCTCAAATTCATGAGAGCAGTTTGATCAGATAAAATCAACATCATCTGAATAACAAAATTTAACTTCCATTTAAAATTGTGTGCTTGTGTATATATAGGTACACGTGCCATGCTTCTATTTATATAGTTATGCTAATATTGTTCTAAAGGTAAGACCTTTGTATAGTTCCAAGTTCATAGGATTAGTATGTGAGAGGTTGATTTTGTTTCATGTGTTGTACAGAGAAAGAAATTGAGGCTCTGGAGATGTTTAGTAAACTTTAGAAATCATAAAAATGTCATCCATCACTCTTCTCCCTCCATCCTATTATTATTATTATTATGTTTATTCAGAACATCTACAAACATATACAACAATGATTTGGATAATCAAATAAATATAAAACTTCCAAATAGATTTTTTTTGCAAAACAGAAAATATCTACTGAAATTTATCAAAAAAGAAGGCCACAAAATATGCTTATTTTTAACATGACAAATCTCAGCAACATTCCCTGTAGCATTATTATGTGACAACCTACTTCTCCAATGAATTGACTAAAACAATTTTAGAAAGCATTATTTGTCTCCGTTTCTACCATAAGTGGCTTGACTTATGATGCCTTTATATATGATCTTGTGAAAATATAATAAATAGTTGACATATTATAACAATTCCCTGTCAACCCTATGGTGTTAAGATTCTATATTTTTTTTGAATATTTCTAGAATGACATGCAAAACAAAAACATGCAAGTCTCAAAGAATCAGAATAACTTGATAGCAGAATCTCCTATGTAAATCTTAATCCTTTTGAATCGATGTCATATTTAGTAGGCTTAGTTTCCTAGTTACTAATGACATATACACTCGTTTGTTTTGACTTAAGATAAAATACATTAAAACAAAAACACACGAAAAACCTATAGAAGAGAACCCTGGTGAAAGATAAAGAGACCAAATACTAGAAGCAGTTTTTAAAAAGGTCAGTATGTAAAGTATGAAAGCAAGTCATAATGAAGCCTAAGTATGGTTGATAGTAATGGAGTCTATTTCGGGTTACATATTTGTTGTTAAGATCTAGATGATCAAGTCTCTGTTTGCTAAATGATTGTGGTGGCCTTCTTTTTCCAGACAAATAATTAGAATATCCCTTGACTCCTTTGTGGGTTTTGTGGCTGTGTGACTTGATACAGCCTAAGGCTTTTGAGAGAATATAGCACAAGTTCCTATGGGCTGGGCCATTCATGCTGACACAAAAACCTCCAGAACTCTCCTTTCCTTCTGCTGCTGTTACCAGTGTATCTATATTCCTTCACTCTGGCTCTTGAAGGAAAGTCAAAATTTATGCCAGAGGAAGACTACAGCCAACCTGCAGTAGGCATGTAGCCCAAGGAGTGAGAGGCTTGTTTCTAAAAGCTTTTAAAACTACCGAAATTGGGGGTCTGTTTGTTAATACAGACTCCCTAACTCGTCCTGACTGAGACAATAAAAATTGGTACTGGAAGTCATGAATATACACTTATGCTTTACCCTGTTCCTTCAACTGTATCTGGTGAAGAGTGGAGAAGGCTGCAGTATTTCCATGTAAGAGGAATTCTCTTTTATGGAAAACAGCTGCTAGGTTCCAATTAGAGTTTTTTTTTTTTTAAATGAAGATAAGCTTTGTACTGTCAGCTGTGAAATTAAGCATGACTCTAAAAGCCATCAGACAAGGCGAATAAAGGTCGCAGATTTATAGATTTGCTTATAATTAAGATTTCTGAATTTTAAAAGTGTGTATGTTGACTCATTTCCATGGTAACTGCCCTATTGAATTCTGACTTGTAGGTTTCTATCTCACTCTCATAGGAGGGGAGGGCTATTTCTCCTCATTGTTCATTATGGACATTTGCAGGGACCAATGACACAGTGTACACTTCCCATTCAAGACAGTGAAAGTTTCACCTTAGAAAATATGCACTCGGCTCGGTACCTGTGGCTCAAGTGGCTAAGGTGCCAGCCACATACACCTAAGGTGGTGGGTTTGAATCCAGCCTGGGCCTGCCAACCAACAATGATGGCTGCAACCAAAAAAATAACCAGGCGTTGTGGCGGGCACCTGTGGTCCCAGCTACTTGGAGGCTGAGGCAGGAGACTCGCTTGAGCCCAGTAGTTGGAGGTTGCTGTGAGTAATGCCACAGCACTCTACCCAGGGGGACAGCTTGAGGCTCCATCTCAAAAAAAAAAAAAAAGAAAGAAAATATGCACTCATTCAACTCTTTATCTTGTGAGACAACTCTATCTTATAATTTATGGCCTCAGGAAAAAAAAACTATGAATTATCTGACTTGTCTAATCACACTCACTCAAAAATCATACAAAAATAGTTTCCTATTTTCTACATAAGTTATTACTTCTTCCATATTAGTCTATTTGTCAATTGATAGGTAAGACAAAAACAAACCAAAAAAACTCATTCACTTTCTCTTCTGCCCTGGGTTACAGAGAAGAATATGGTTTCTAAGTTTTTAAAGTCACTTATTAAACTGGCTTCATAGGACAGTGCCTGTGGCTCAAAGGAGTGAGACACTGGCCCCATATACCAAAGGTGGTGGGTTCAAACCTGGCCCTGGCCAAAAAATGCAAAACAAAAACAGAATTGGCTCCATAAAATGCTTCCAGATTATATAAGTATAGTTCATCATCTCCAACTAATGAACAAATGAAATAAAACCTGACAGAAAAGCATACTTGAAGCCAGTGACTACTTGTTTTGAAAATTGTCGAGGTAGATAATAAAGATATTCAGTAAGGTAAAAATATCTGCACCTGTTATTTTTTATTTATAAAGTATGAAATGGTAGTTATAGAAATAAATGTAAAAATCTGGAATTCAACTGGCTATCACATGTATGTATGCATAATTGCTAAAGGATAACACAAATTTTGTAAGTTATCAAAGTTGTCTGAATCATTTGTTTTGAGTGATGAGGATGAAAGGGTAAAATAGTTGTTTGTCAAAATAATTGATATAATTATAATTCCAAATTGATAATTATGGAAAAGAGATTAGTGATCTTGACTAAAAAACAATCCTATGAATAACATAGAGCAAGAACACTTGCTCAAGTGAATCAGTTGAATCCTAGTTTCCTGCAGGTCAGACTGATGGCCATGATGACTGCTCTGTGAGGGCTTTCATTAAATACTGACTTCTTTTTCTTCTTAATCTCTGACCTAGTGGCTTCAAAATATGTTCAGCAGTTGTAGTCATACTAAATGTTAGGATGATCTTAGCCTTAGATCTTAGATGAGTTAAAACAAGATAAGGCAGGGGTGGTGCCTGTGGCTCAAGGAGTAGGGCACTGGCCCCATATACCCGGGGCTGGTGGGTTTGAACCCAGCCCCAGTCAAAACTGAAAAAAACAAAAACAAGATAAGACAACTAAATTAGGTATTTTTCTAATTGACTATATCTCACAAAATCCAGTTTTGCAAAAATGTGTCCCATTTGTGGAATCTGACAAATCAAGTCAAAGACATACCTGATCAGAGCTACTGAAAATACTGGAATATTTCTAATACACATAAAATGGTATGACATTTTTGGAATCACTTGAGTTATGTAGTTGTGTGGTCTTGGACAAAACACAAGTAACAACGCTGGAAAAAATGATTGCACAAATTACGTAGCCCAATCAACTAATGAAGAAATCAAAGAAAGAAAAATGAATGCATATATTAGGGTAAAACTCCTTTTACAAAAATCAATTTTTTCATCTTAGATTTTGTTTTGATTAAATGAATTAAATGAGTCAGAAAATGAATTTAAATCTACCCACAAAAATTCTTAATAAAACTTATACTGGATTACTTCTGCTATGACATTTCAATTCACTCATCAGAAGACATCTGATTACTCATGAGTGCTTACATTACATTAGCCTCTTCACTCATGACTAAAAGGCTGTATCAGACCTAATCCATTATTGGGCTTTTTCATTTTTCCACTTAAAGTTCATCACTACTATCCACATTGAATTCTCTCTTCAGATAGTAAGACTTTGAGTTTGTAAATCTTGATCTGAATTATTTTCATCTATCAAGATATTGGATAATTATTCTGAAAAACAGACCTTGAATCTTAAGAGGAATAAAATTAAACAAGTTTTCACAATATCATTTATTTTTGAGACATCTCAATGGGTAAAATGCACAAACTTTTGATATTTTACTAAAAGACACAAAAATTGGTATCTTTCTTTTTCTCTGGAATATAACTTGAACTGAACTGTAAGACTATTAAACTTAAGATAATTATTTTTTTCCTCGTCTGTCCTCAATTGCAAGGGAGGTTTTTTTACTCCAAACAGAATTAGATCAGTTGTCTTGTTGTCTTATCTGTCCATGCTCTTGAGAGACAAAATAGAAATCCATCTCTTTTGCAGAGAGTTTCCAAAAATATCTGTCTCAACTTAATTGCTCATAGGTATTCATGGTGGCTCCAGCACTACACAGAGGTGTAGAGATCTGCTTTAATACAAACTTTTTTCAGAGGCATAGGCTTTATGGTGGCTCAGTTTTAGTAATGCAAGATACAGTTTCCTAAAACAGTTAATTTTGTCACAAATAAGCTTTAAATTTAAGTTATGTCTACATAAAATTCACTAGGTATCCCACTGAAAGAAATTTACAACCAGGGAAAATTGTCTTCTCTTGCTCACTGGAATCCCAGCAGAGGTCATCCTTTTCTGAATGAAGAATACTTACCTGGCCATATTAGGATACAGAAAATGACGTCTTCCAACTTTTTTAACGGAAGAAAGAATTAATGTCACATCATGGCTTTTTTTTTTTTACATTTTCATATATTATAAATTATCTGTAGGAAGATTTAGCATTAAGGAATGAAGGCAATCACTTTTGGCATTTACTTTTTCTCAGCCTTACTCTTGCTATTCTTCAAGTACCTGTGCTTAAAATTCAGACTTTTCTCCCTACGGACTCTTCAGTAGTCTCACTGACATAAATGTGGTGCTTGCTGATGTTAATGTTTGATTCTTCCTGAGTTTTCCAGAGAGACTTGTCAGCTGGGTCAATGTCTCAAAGAAAGAGAAGGATGACATTTTGTCTTTGACAGACACAGAAGTCGCCTTCACTCATCTAGGAAGCTCTTTGAAGTAGGGTTGCCAGTTAACAACATTTAACACAAATGTTTTCTTTGTTCGACCTGGAAATCCTAATAATGAGCCCTGCTCTTTTAGGAGAATGTGAATGAAGACCTGTCCCCATAAGCACATAGGCACATTATTGGATCTATAGAAGAACTTCTCAATTTCTCTACATTAAAACACTAACATCTGGGTAATTACAAAAAATGGAAAGCAAGCATCCAACATACTCACTGCTGATATAAAACGAGTAGATGAACAACGACAAGCCCACATAAGATAAAAGAAACATACACACAACTGCACACAAGTAGGGGGAGGAGGGGCAGAGAAGAGAGAAGGAGGGAGAGGCTTTGGTAAGCTCTCCCCTAACAGGTGCAAGATAGGGGTACATGGCTCACCTCCTGGATGAAGGGCTCAACTGCAACTAGAACTTTGCCTGACAATCACAAATAGTGTAACCTAATTGTTTGCACCCATATATTAACCTTAAAATTTTTAAAAAAGAATGAATGATTTCATTCTGCCTTTTTACTACATTTCTTTTGGGGATGGGCAATTAAGCACAGAAATTGTATTTCTGTGAATGATGCATTCTCGTGTTTATAATTGTGGGATATAAATGTGAGGGTTAATAGTAATCAATATTCATTAGATTATTGAAAATAAAATTAAAGTATAATAATAATTATTTTTTTAGATTCTAAACAAGCATTTATCAGTGTTAGCTATAAATTGGAATTACATGGTATTAACACAAAATAAAAAGAATGAAAACAACTGATGGACTAATTTCAGCCCCATAATGTGGCTATACATGGCCCACATTATAGGGTCAGAATTAGGATACACTGTTCATTTTCTTTCTTGATTCATTTTGGACAAAACACTGAATTAAAAGTCTGAACACCTGGGATCCAAGATCAGCTATTTTCTATATGTGTACCTATACATTCATAATCGGAGAGAAGTATGGTATAATGAAATTAGCTACAAATTTTGAATAGGAGGAAGTGAATAATGCATCAGTGTCAATATTGGCATTTTAGACATAAAAAAGTTACAGAATTCCCTGGTCCCACACATTTCATCAAAGTTGACAGATGGTCATTATTTTTACTAGCATGTCATGGCTCCATAAAATTATGATACCACAAGAATGGTCAGAAACAGTACTACTGAGATTCCTTAACTTAAACTCTTGCATCCATCGCTAGTATCTGGCATCTACACTTCTTTTTTCTCTTTCCAAGTTCTTTTCCAACATTCCATTTGGATGTGTTGGGTATCACTGACATAATTTTTAGAGTCCTAGACCATTTTGCAATTCTTTCTCCCACCTAGATTAGAGCTCAAACTCCCCTACACGCCTATGTCCTGGTGTTTACCCTTGTTACATTTTTGTTCATGTGTCATGAACAAAAGATGGATGATCAACCTGTAGATCAGAATGACAAGGAGGCGAGAGAATTCAACTAAGATACTCCTGCCTATATAGAACATGGTTTAATATACGGCTTAGACATCTATTGTATTGATCTATTAGAGAACTTACCTCTTGAAACAAGGTCACAGAGCATTTTTAAAATGTCTGTTTATTTTAATAGAAGCCAAGATTTCTCTACAGATAGAACAGTTTTGTTGCATTTTACAATTTGCTGTGATATGTATGTTACCATATTAACAACCACACTTTGTAATGTTGAGCTTCTAGATTTACATTGCATTATCCAAATAATTGAATGCTTTAAACAAGTATCTATGTATTTATGTTTTTAAAGGGAATATATTTCATAAGTGCTATGGTTTTCAATTAAGAGAAACCAGGTGAGAGATTTTTTTTTAAAGGGACATTTAGCCAAACTAGAAAAAAAAATTATATTTTGAAATTTTAAAACATGAATTGGATTTCAAACCCTAATAGTACAGTATGTCATAGGCTATTGAATAAGTGAATAAAACATTGTAATAAATTTACTATGTGATCAAATTCTAAAACTAAAATTTCTCTTGTTAACTATGTAAAAGAGAGGAAACAGGATGTTCTCATAATACCTTCAACCAAAAGTATGTCCTAATCTTGAAGATTTACTTTTATTCATATGACAATAAAGAAGTTACCAAAATAAGTATATACCACATAAAATCTTCAAAATATGAAAGAGCACAAACGCATGCCCGCATTCATCTTTACGTAGATATTCGGTTTCTCTTTTATTCTAAGTTTTTAAAACTAATTTCATATTCCATTTTATGAGCTTTGGAAAAGCTTAATTTTCTTTAGTATTATTTTCACAGGGAGAACTCTGATAATTTTTCAAAACTTAAAGAAAAACTTTTGTTTAATTTTTCTATGTTTATAACTTACACTTTGGCAAACGATAAAACAGATGTTCAAGATAGAGCAAAAGAATTACCCTTCAGGCTGAGAATGGTTCCTCTCATGAACTTTAATTTAATTTTGACAATGCCCACGCACACATGGGTGAATTCACATATTTTCAGTTAATGTTTTGGAACTGAAGAGGGTTATACTGCCACAGCATAGACTATACTCTTCTATCCTTTTTACATCCCACCTGAGATAGTGCTGATGTATTGTTGTGCCTGGCACATTCTGAGCCTTGGATATGTAGGCTTTAGACTATAAAAACCTTCATTTTTATAGTCTCACTCCCAGAAAAAGCAATCAGGGTGATTTGCCAGAAAATTGATTGACAATGGCTAGGGAAAGGACAGTGGGAATCTTTTGGTTTACCCTCTTTTACGAATACAAATGCAATGTTTAAAAATTCCATCTCCACAATGCGGCGTTCATTGTACTTTTTAACAAGGACACTTGAGATTATTTACTTATTTTTCACATGTTGCAAAATACGAGGCAACATCTCCTTAAAATGAAAGAAAAACAGTCATCCATTTATATTGAGAAACTTTGCACATGTACCTGTGCCTAAATGAACTCATTATTGAGGAAAACAAATACTATTTATTGAGTAAATGAATATTCCCAAAGGGGTCAAAGAGGTAGAAAAGTCAATTATTTTAAAGACCAGTTACATTAAACCTCAAACAGAACCAAACAGTGCAGCAGAGCGGACCACATTTGCTCACCCTACCATGAAATACTGCACATCACAAAAGCTTCTACCCAAAACTGCAGTTTACCTAAGGATCCTTCCCCTAACTGACCCGTTACACACAGATTTACTCCCCTGGAAGAAAAACCTTCCAAGCACAATGCATAGATACTAATACTGTCTTTACCACACCGTTATTCCACCAGAAAAGATCAAATTTTCTATCACAAATAGAGTGGAAATGGCTCTTCTAATTGAAGGGCTATAAAAAACTTATTAAAATATAAGCAGGTTATATAGTAATATTGGACTTCACAAGATACAGTATGTGCAACAGAATGAAATAGAAATTTTAGTGATGGAAAATCATCTTGCTTCCTTCTTTACAGTATAATAACCTTTTAAATCATGTCTGACTTCTGTAAGTTGAGTGAGCTGGCGGCCCTGTAAGTCTATGTGGTCATAGATGTGGTAAACCCTTTCTGGAGCAGTCATCTCATTGCTGTGTCTAACGGCTCTCACTTCATGTGGCTGACAGGGCCCCAAGAGACTTATTTGACTCTGTCTTTCCCAAGCCACTGGTTGCTAATGTTCCTTATTATGAGGAAAGCAGAAACATGCCTTCAGGCAATAGCCATTGGTACAACCACTAGCCAACCTTCTGCTGAGCTTTTTTGTTTCCAACTATTAAATATGCACATACGTTACCTACACAGGGGATTCTTTGTGCTTTGGAAAAAAAAGAAAAAACAATATGACAGTGATATTTACTCTGCTCCAATTCTAATCTGACAAGCTCCATCTGGTAAGCAGACCCTTTATCTTCTCATCACCCTAAATCTCTGAAGGAAAGTGGACACTAGTGGCATATGTCCATGGCTGGTCCTTATGCTTAATGAGGTAGAATATTTATAGGTTGAAACTTTAAGGACACCTTGGAGTCGTGTTACTCGATGTCGAGAGGGAAACTTGTCCCACTTAGAAAGGAAACCCCCAGCATTACAACTTCTTACAAAGGCAAAGTTCAAATTTAATTCTTGTCAAAATATTTAATGATCCTGAAGTGCCACTTTCATTGTTCCCAGAAAAAGTTTTGTACAACCCTAGCAGTTGCCTATATGTATAAAATACTTAATTATCAAATAAAGATTGAATGTATTCAAAATGTATGATATACTGATTTGATATATATGTATGTGTGGATGTGTATATATGACACATATATAAACAAACGTTCTGTAATTATTAGCATAATCAGAAGAACACAACTATTGCCAACCATGCTGTCCACGGGTGTACAAATTTCCAATTAGAAGGCACCCTATATTTTAATTGCCTTCTGATATACTTTTCTTCTTTACTCATACAGATTATTTCATAAATTCACACTATAAATGCTTTTCATTATTCATTATAATTAAACATATACATTTTTAGTGTTATAAACAGAAAATATTTATAGTTCCCATAAGAATAAATGTAACGGCTCGGCGCCTATAGCTCAACCGGCTAAGGCGCCAGCCATGTACACCTAAGGTGGCGGGTTTGAATCCCCAGCCCGGACCCGCCAAACAACAATGACGGCTGCAACCAAAAAAAATAGCCGGGCGTTGTGGCGGGTGCCTGTGGTCCCAGCTACTTGGGAGGCGGAGGCAAGAGACTCGCTTGAGCCCAGGAGTTGGAGGTTGCTGTGAGCTGTGATGCCACGGCACTCTACCTAGGGGGACAGCTTGAGGCTCCGTCTCAAAAAAATAAATAAACAAAAATAAAAATAAAAAAAAATAAATTCCCCCTTGTTTCTCTCCATTCTAATTTTCTAGATTTCTATCATTCAAATATTGATCCTCTAATTTCATTGTCTTTTTTTTTCATGGGCTTCAGTTATTATTTAACTTTCTGGCTCGGCGCCTGTGGTTCAAGTGGCTAAGGCGCCAGCCGCATACACCTAAGGTCGCGGGTTCGAATCCAGCCCGGGCCCTCCAAAACAACAATGAAGGCTGCAACCAAAAAAAAAGCCAGGTGTTATGGTGGGTGCCTATGGTCCCAGCTACTTGAGAGGCTGAGGCAGGAGATTCGCTTGAGCCCAGGAGTTAGAGGTAGCTGTGAGCTGTGATGCCACAGCACTCTACCCAGGGGGACAGCTTGAGGCTCTGTCTCAAAAAAAAAAAACTTTCTGGAAGATTTCCTTAACAGCTCATCAGAAGTTGACTCTATCATTTGATAAATTCCATTAGTAATATTTACCTCCAGTAACTGATCACAGCATAGCTGCAGTTCCATACTGTGGGTAACCAAGTGGCCATCCAGAAATCAAAGGCGCGCCAACCTCCTTTTCTCAAATCACGTGTTCGTTATGTTTCACTGAGTTGTGATTGGGTCAATGAATCTGACTTCAGACACCAATTCTCTTCAGGCTCCCCAAGACCACTCTCAGGTTCATTGATTCGCAAGAGGGACTCACAGAACTCAACAAAGTACTTATATTTGGCGTTGCAGTTTTTATAAAGAATACAGATTAAAACCAGCAATGGGAAGAGGTACATAATGCAGGATCCAGCAGACCTCAGGCACAAGCTTCCAGTTTTCCTCGGGAAGTGGAGCTGGGTGGATAGTCCTTAATTCTCTCAGCATCACATAAGACAACATGCACAGAACATTGCTAATGAGGGAGCACACTGGTTTTTATTGGGGGTCACTCTCATTGGTTGATTGCCCGTGTGGCTGACCCTAGTTCAGCCCCTCTAGACGTCAAGGTCCAAATTCCCAGATAGAAATCACATCACGGTCTAATATAGCCCGAGGTCCCCAAGTAAACAAAGACATTTTTATCAGCCAGAATATTCCAAAGACTTAGAGCTTACTTCCCAGGAGGGAGCCTAGCAAAAGCCGAACCATTCTTTCAGATGTTCAGGGTTTAGACAACTCGGACTCGCTGAGTTACTCCTTTCTGCAGTATATGCTATCAGTGCCCCTTCACTGCCCCTTCATTGAATGGTGCCCCCACTTCTGCTGTTTAAGTTCTCACTGCTCCTAGGTCACAGCTGTCTGCTCTCTTCAGATAAATATCCTCAACTGATAGGCGCTGCCTCACCCAGAAGGTTACACTTTTCAGCCACCACCTTCTCCCCAATTCCCAAACCCCATGGGGAAGCCATAGCCAATGACTGACACGAGGGTACATGTTGGGACCAACTCTATGGTACAGCTCAAGTTCAGGGCCAAGCTAAGGCTAGACTCCAGCCAAGGCCATATCCTAGCTTAGCTCTTCCCTGCCTTGTCCTGCTTCCCTTCCCTTACTGTCCTAAAAGTTTTCCTCTTGAGAGCACTCCCTCAATAAACCATGTGTACTGGGATCTGCATCTCAGGCTCTGCTTTTAGGATGACCCAGGATCTGGCACAGTGCCTGGCGCATAGGAAACAATACATTGATTGCTGAATAAATAATAAACTGAGGAAGTTACAGACAGCTCTCCTGTATGCAGAACACCTGGTGGATAGTGAACCCTTAGGGAGCTTTAATTACCCCCCTTATCCCACTTCTGCCATATGAAGTAGCCTCATCTCGATGGGATCATCAGGACTTGACCCTCAGGTCTGCATATTCAGGAATGAGATCTTGTGGATGCATCCAGAATCAATCAGGCTCAGGGGACTAGCAATCTTAAACCTTAATGCTAATTTGCTAATTTGCAAAAACAATTGGAACTTAAACAAACAAACAAACAAACAATGCTGGGATCTTCTGTTATACTGTCACCTTGTGGACAAATCTACACTTTAAAGCCCAGTTGTTGAATAAGCAAGAAGAGCCAGAGCAAGGGCAATCTAATCAGTGGGTGATCCCAAGGGCTGGTGACATAGGCTCTACGGACTGACAAGCTCGTCACCCTCAGAGATGCCAAGGCCATCAGGCCTGAGCTTTTGCTGGAGGCAGATATGCAGCCTGATTCTTGTTCTAGCCCCTCCTCTGCTAGGGGATGTATGGCCACAGTCTCCCCCTCAGTTTTCTTTAAAAGTACGATGTGAGGACAAGGACTAAGTTCTCTTAATTATGACACATTACCATGTTCACTTTCCCTAATTTCTTTTCTTTTTTTTTTTCCTGCAGTTTTTGGCTAGGGCTGGGTTTGAACCCGTCACCTCTGGCATATGGAGCCTGTGCCCTACTCCTTTGAGCCACAGGCACCACCCCATCCCTAATTTCAATTTTTTTTTTTTTTGCGACAGAGCCTCAAGCTGTCGCCCTGAGCACAGTGCTGTGGTTTCACAGCTCACAGCAATCTCCAACTTCTGGGCTCAAATGATTCTCCTGCCTCTGCCTCCCAAGTAGCTGGGACTAAGGCACCCACCACAATGCCTGGCTTTTTTTTTTTTTTTTGGTTGTAGCCATCATTGTTGTTTGGTGGGCCCAGGCTGGATTCAAACCCTCCAGCTCAGGTGTATGTGGCTGGCACCTTAGCCCCTTAAGCCACAGGCACTGAGCCCCTAATTTCATTTTTAGAGAGTAACTTTTTCTTTTTTTTTGGAGATAGGGTCTCCCACTGTTGCCCAGGCTGGAGTACAGTGTTGTGAGATGTGATCATAGCTCACAAGCAACGTAAAACTCCTGGGCTTAAGCAATCCTCTTACCTCAGCTCCCAAGTAGCTGGCATTACAGGAGCATGCCACAATGCCTGGCTCCTCAGAGAGTAACCTAAACCTCCAATATAGGGGTCACCAGGTCTTAGCCCTCTTAGATTCACATCTTCTACCCCATTTTTGAAATCCCAGTATCTGTAACCCCTACCACCCACTGTAGTGCTCAGAACACCTAAATGTCCCCTGCTTAGTAGTCATGTGGGAACCTGCCTCAGGTGCCTACCTGGCAGACCTCTCTGCACTCCAGAACTGAAGGCCTGAAAAATCCCCCATAAGGGCCCACAGGCATCACCCCACTCTCATGGAAGAAAGCCGGGGACAGTGATATTGAATGACTTGCCCCTGGACACACATCTCTGGGAACTCACAAGAAGTAGAAAGTCCTTCCTTCCTTGGACAGATGCCCAAGTAGTAATGGGGATAGAATGCCTTCCTGACCACACAGATCCCCATGGGAGGGCCCTAGGGCAGAGAAGTAGCAGAGGCAAGAGGGTGAGTCTTAGTTCTCAGAAATCCCTGACTTCCTGGCTAAGCCCCACCTAGGCCGCCAGCTGCTTATGAGGCCAGACCTGCAGCTGCCCCCTCCCACCCCAGAGCCTTGCCTGGCTACGGGTCACAATGCCCCAGCTGCCCAGTCCCAGAATGGCTCACCTAAGTGAGAGGAGGTGAGGAGGGTTTGGTGGGTGGGTATGCAAGGAGGGGGCATTCCCAAGGAGCCCAATTCCCTTCTCTCTCAGATCACCCTCCAGAGTCTGCCAGGGCCCCACCCCTCCCGCAGTCCCACCCTAGACTCCTTCCAGCACTGTTCATGTCACCTCCACCTCCTTCCATGACCCGGCTCTATTTGCCCAGGCCCAAAGCCTTTGCAGATTCAATGCCAGTTCCTCCCAGGGGCCTGGGTGCTGGGGAGGGATTGGGTAGTCCAGAGCATCCATGTGTATCTCCCTGTAACTCTAGCCAGGCCCAGCTCCTGGACAGTGTCCTGGGGATGGGGGCACTAGGGTTGACGATTCGGGCAATCTTTTCCACGGCTGGCCCAGCTCTACTGCTACTACTGCTACTGGTCAGCTTCCTTGCCTTTGACCTGCTCCATAGGTAAGTGGACAGCAGCCTGGCAGGTGGGCATGGTAGGTGAGTGGGCAAGTGATCCACTTCCCTAAGCCCAGTTGCCACTCTCTCTCTCTACAGGCCTGCAGGTCCTAACCTGCCACAGCACAGGCTTCTCACAAGGGGTCAGAGTCAGGGAGCCGGTGAAGGTCCAGGACAGCAGGAGGCTCTCCTCCAACCAGCGGGGACAGTCACTGGACAGCTCAGCCTTCAGGATGCACTGCTACTACTACTCATGGGACTGGGGCTGCTCCTTGGAGCCCGTGGCATGCCCGCAGCCCTGCTGGGTCTGGCTTTCTGCCTCCACCCATGGGCCTGAGTGCCCTTCCAAAAACATTGTGTGCCCTAAAAATATACTGGCCATCCTCTTCCTCAGGCCTTCTTTCCTCCATCATGGCTGGGCAGGTGGGAGGTTACCCCTTTATTCCCAGCCTAAACCTCAGGTGACCTCTGGCCTCCTAATAATGGGGAGTGGATACCTGGGACTGAGGCTCAGGGCAGCAAGAGAAGGCAGGTAAGAGACAGGGGTCCCAGGGCAGGATGTAGTAGCCATCTCAGAGCCTGTGAATTGGGGGCAGCCACTCTGGCCTCTTCTGTGGTTCTAGAGAATGAAGTGCAGAGAAAAAGATTTGCAAGGAAGTGGGGTGGGCATGGGTATCAGTCAATAGGCAAGGGACAGGGATGCAGGAAGGGCTCCCACAGAAAGTATGAGAAGCTCTATCTGCAGGGCTCACCAGCCTCCCCTGCCAGGCTGGAAGGCCCATGTAGAGGGACTCAGGTGAGCCTCACACCCTGCAGTGGCTTCTCTCTTGGCAGGACCCCACCCCAGCCCGGGTCACAAAGGGACTCCTCTTGGGAGGGTGGGGGTAGGTGAGAGTGAGGGCTTGGAGCTGGTTGCCAGGTCCTCCTTGGGCACTGCAGGACGCAACATGACTTAGGTGACTCTGCCCAGAGGTAAGTCCCAGGCCCCAGCTCCCAGCTCCAACCCACCCATGCTGGTACCCTCCTGACCCCTGCACCCCCACCTTCCCTGGGTTCCCAGACAACTCCGGGGCTGCTCCTGCAGCTGGCCTGGCCTCTCTCCAGGTGCACCAGCCATGATGCAGCAGCCGCGAGTGGAGACAGATACCATCGGGGCCGGCGAGGGGCCACAGCCAGCAGTGCCCTGGTCGGCCTGGGTCACGCGGCAGGTCTGGGCACGCTGGTGGGCATGCCATGTGCCCCCACGCTGGGCCCAGTGGTGGAACACATCGGGCTGGCGGCAGCCATTGCAGCGTGTGCTGTGGTGTCTGGAGGGGATACTCTACCTGCTGCTGGCACTCGTACTGTGCCATGCCCTCTTCACCACCGGCTCCCACCTGCTGAGCTCCTTGTGGCCCGTTGTGGCTGCAGCATGGCGCCACCTGCTGCCGGCTGTCCTGCTGCTGGTGCTCAGTGCCCTGCCCGCCCTCCTCTTCACCGCCTCCTTCCTGCTGCTTTTCTCCACACTGCTGAGCCTCGTGGGCCTCCTCACCTCCATGATGCACCCAGGCTATGCTCAGGACTTGGACCAATAGAAGGGCAACCCCATCCGGCTGCCTGTGTCTGTTGAGCCCTGGCCTAGGGCTTGAGGCCCAGGGGAGAGGGAGGGCAGTGGGATCAGGGTCTCCTGCCTCAGCAGGCATCAGACCCACAGTCCCTAGCACCAGGGCATGTGTGGTGTTGCAGGTAGCCTGGCCTGGCCTTTGGGCATTTCCTCAATCGATGCTGGAGATGCCTAGTGTGAGGCACCAGAGGCTTTGAGAAGGGGGACAGGATAGATTGCTTAGCTAGGGGCAGAGCTTGGCCAAGCCACTGACAGTCTCCTTGTGGATGTGGTGACAACACTGAGGTCTACTTGGCAACTGGGAGCATCTTTTTCTATAGCTGCTCAGCTGTCTCAGCTTTAGACTTGCTGAGAACTTCTACGAGGGACCCCTGGACTTTCCATTCCTCCCACCAATTCCTTCTTTCTACTTCCAGGAAAACCCCAGGCTCTAGAAAAGGCCCCACTGACAGAAACCTAGCAGAGAGAAGGCCGGCCAGAGTCCATGAGACCTCAACTCACCTCCTAAACCTCTCAGCCTAGGCATGTCCCACCCTAGAGTTTCTACCTCCTGCCTTAATCCACATCCTCAACTCTGAGAAATGGGCTGACCAAGATAGTGAGTACCCAGAAAGTACCTACTCACTCTTTAAGAACCCCAAGGTTTGCCATGGAAAAGTGAACGAGTCCCATTTCACCCACCCTCACAATGTATAGCCTTAACCAATTAATCTTTTTGAACTTCAGCATTAAGTAGGTCCCAACCCTGTCATGGAGTTGTTGCGGAGTCAAAGGCAATATTTGTTTGTGAAGCATTTTTTTAAAAACCAAAACATTGTAAGATGTTGTTTTGAGCTCCAAGGAAACTCTGTAGGCTCAAAAGATTTTTTGAACTTGAAGGAAAAGGCATAAAGCCTCCTTGGGCTTTCAGAAAAATGCTCTGTCTCGGATAGAATTTTGGCCCTGAAATGGGAAACAGAGGTTGGATGGGTGTGGACAAGATGTAAAAGGCTGTGTCATGAAATCTCAAAATGTGCAGATGTTGAACTCTTCTGATTGTGAAATGCTTGGGCCTGGGGCTTGGTGCCAGGAAATGCTAGCACAGCTGTGTGAATGGGAAAAGCATAGCCCCAGGGTTTTCAAACCTGACCCAGCAAGCAGCTTACAGCACCAGAAGGGCCTTGGAAGGTGGTGTCCCTTTATTCCCTGGATGCTGGCTATTTGCACACCTGCTGACCCCTTCAAACAAAACATTGGGCAATCAGTTATTAGCAAGTAAGGTACATGACAGACACCTTTACCCACAGCTAAGGCCTACCCATCTGATCCCTACCCAATCCCTGGCCATCCTCAACTTCCACCCAGTCCTGATCTCTATTTTATATCTAACCTTAAAATCCTTGTTCCTGAAGCGCCAGTGGTCCTATCTCCAAACACCTATTCAGGCCCTGGGAACCAACCACTAGAACTCTGGCTCATTTTTGCCCAAGTTCACTTACTATAAAGTTTCCAAACTGTCTGCCACTGATTAGATGGCTTCAACATCAGTGCCTAAAACCCAAGGACCAGACCTTCCTGTTTCTTTGTCGTTCTCCCTACAATATGGCCTCAAAGCAAGGGCAAGGTAGGACATGGAGGTGACATAGCCTGGGGGTTAACATAGACTTTGGTGTATGAGCTGTGGCTGGGCTTGAATCCTAGCATTGTCATTTATAACTCCATGGCTTTAGTGGAAATTACTGAACCTCCTAAATTTCACTTTCCTCATGGACAAAAAGGCAAGAACACCTGTCTTATGGCTTCTGTGGGGCTGCCGGCATGCAGGCAAAGAACTTAGACCAGCAAATAGTACCACAAATTATAGCTATTCCTTGACTATTCCATTTTAGGGGTTAAAATCCAGGCTCAGGACAGCTTGCTCAGGGTCAGGGCCGAGCCATCTGAGTGCCAGTGTACCCTAACAAGCTACTCAAGAGAAACCAAAGGGGGCTGAAGGAACATTAACAGGCTAACTGAAGACCCCATCACTTCTCAAGAGCTCCTGTCAGAGATAAAGCCCAGGCCTAGGGAGATCATGAATCAGATCAGTCTAGACATGTGATAAGGTGAGATTTCAGGGTCCTCCATGGTGAGGGTGGGATCAGGACACCTGGCCTGGACCCATCACTAACTTGTCCATGCATTGCTGGCCAGAGATATTGCTATGGAGGCTGGTCTGTTCTACTTAAGGGAGAGAGGGGCCTTGGGCCAAAACCTGATGCACTGGTAGACAAGATGCAGACAAAAGCAAGGAGGAGGACTTCCTCCCTTCCCCCATATATACCTTTCACCCTCCCACCCTGCTAGTGTGTGTTAAGGCAGTGCAGCCAGACTAGACAACAGCAGGTGGGCAATACTCATCAAATTAGATCCACACATACTACACGACCCAGCGACCCAAACTGAATTCCCAAAGAGTTCCACACTGGCCTTGCTCCTGGATAGGCATCAGCTCCGGAGCTCCTTAGAAACTGAATCGTAACAGGATTCCCAGGTGATACATGTGCACACCAATGTGCTGCATAAGGCGATGTGCTGGAGAATAGTTATGGCAGTTATTGATGGGGAGAGGGTAGGTAAAGGAAGGGTAAACCAAGGCAGATGAGCAGCATGGAGAGGAAATGGCAGTTAGAAGGGGCAGAAGCAACAGGGATCCATCTTAAAATCTTAGCACTGAGTAAAAACCTGATGGAAAAATATTACAATTCCTTTTACACAAAGTTAAAATGCACATCAGCAAAGCAAGACACTTTGGGGGTGGGCAAGAACTCATAGAAGCAAAAGATTAACAGAATGGAATGACAACTCTGGGGCAGGCAAATGGGAGTAGGGTTAGAAATAGAAGGGAATGAAGTGAGGGACCTTGCAGGCAGGAAAAATGTTATCGCCAAGGAAATTCCTCAAATTCCTTTAAATGTAGAGACTTAAAAATGCGAGCCTGGGGAGAATGAACATGAGGTATCTCTAAGCCTTGGCGGCCCATCGCCCTCTGTGACCTGGGAGTCCGGGTGGATAGATCTGCGGGCCCTCCCCCGCAGCCTGCTCTGATGAGGTCGCAGTGGGGCTGAGGATCCAAAAACCCGTTTGGCTTGGCCGGAAAGATAACCAGGTCCGGCAGGGCCTAAGGTACCAGAGCCGAGGAGGTGTCAGTGGACAGGGGCCTTGCGTCTACTCAGAGCGGAGATCCGCGGCGGCAGGCGCCAATGCTGGGGGCGCCCAGTGGGATTTTCCTTCGCCCCAGGAACGCAGAGCAAGGAGGAGCGGCCCGGACGCCGGAGGGCCCGAGAGGGTGGTATCAGGGGGCGCGCACCGCGGTGGGGTCCCCGGAAAGAGGAAGCCGTGCGGCGACCTGGGAACTTGCAAAGACCGCCTGCGGGAAGCAGGGAGGGAACGCTCTCGCTCAGGCTCGTGGGCGCAGAGAAGTGAGAGGCTACGTTGGGGCCGAGTGAGGCTTATCGGAGCTAGCGGTCAGCGGCCACAGGAAAGGAGGAAGGAGACGGGGTCTCCAAGAAGGGTAGGCGGCCGGCGCAGAGCCTGCCGAATGCCCGAGAGCCGGGGCGGGAGGAGGGGCACTGAGGCAATGGTGCCCCGCCCGCAGGCTGGAGGCTGCTCTGAGGTGGAGGACGTAGCTGGGGGATCCCTGGGCCCGGAGCTCCAGTAGCTGGCCGGAAGGAGCAGCGCACTGAGAACACTGCTCTTTTCCCCTAGCCCGGGTGGGCGGAACAGAGGCAAGGGCAATGGCAAAGGCTGGAGAGCTTTGTAGTGCGAGTGTTGACCCTGGGACAGAAGCAGACTGACAAGAGTCTGAGGCTGGGAGGGAAGTCACGAGCCCAGCCCCAGATCCGAGGGTAGTGGGAATAAAACAGGCGGTCCCGGAGTACTGCGTCCCTCTGAATCCCAGCACGAGGATCCAACGACCCACGGCGCAAGGCGCGCCCCCTGGCGGAGGCCTCTGGCAAGGAAAAGTGGGGGTAATGGGAGTAGGATGCGGCTCCGCACCTTCCCTCCACCTCATTGAAGGGGGGACATGGGGAGGAGGGAAAATGGGGAGCAGTATCCTACAGGCTTGGACACCAGCACACGGGACGAGTAGGCATCTATCATCACAGCGACAACTTTATTGACTCCGTAATCCTAGCTCCAAATCTCTGATCTGGATCCCCTAGCAGAGATCCAGGGGTATGGAGGGGAGAGCTCCTGAGAATCCTGGGGAAGGAACAGCCCAACATAGCTTGTTCAACTGCGACTGCGGCCTAGCCCTAGTCTGCTATTACACCATTCCGTCCGGGTTGTAAAGATCTGTCTTCTGTGAGGTTGTCAGGGTCTGGATGCAACCAACTTCGGACAAGTTATTTTTTTATGCAGTGCAAAAAAAAAATCTTAGAACTAATGCTTGCTTCCTTTACACTGATTTCCATACCTTTCAAATATTTTCTTTCCATCTCAAAAAATGAAAGAAACTCAGTTTAACATGTTGTTTCTACCTTATTTTCCAGCTCATGTCTTCAAATGTCTAACCCCCAAATATCAATTTTAAAAATTGACATGTGGTTACAGCGTCAACTACATACACTGAGGCTGGCAGGTTGGAAACTGGCGGGGCCACCTGAACAATGATAGCTGCAACAAAAAATTAGCCCGCGTTGTGGCAGGTGCCTGTAGTCTCAGCTACTTGGGAGGCTGAGGCAAGAGAATCACTTAAATCCATGAGTTTTAGGTTGCTGTGAACTTTGATGCCAAGTCACTCTACTGAGGGCAACATAGTGAGACTCTGTCTCAAAAAATATATATATATATTGACATGTGATATTTTACATCAGCAAAATATTTGTAACGTATCCTAAAGTTATGAAACTCTCTAAAAGAAATCACATCAACTTAGATGGCAGATGTTATCAGGATAGGGTCTCTTCCTGGGTGTTCTTCAGCAAGCTGGATTCACAGGCAAGGGCTACAGAATTTCGGTTCACAGGCACCTTTGACTTGATCCTGATTTAAAAGAAATTGCTGGCCAGGAGTGGTGGCTCATGCCTGTAATCCTAGCACTTTGGGAGGCCAAGGTGGAAGGAAGTGTTTGAGGTTAAGAGTTCAAAACCTGCCTGAACAAGAGCCAGACTCCATCTCTACAAAAAATAGAAAAATTACCAGAGCATGGTGGTGTGGATCTGTATGGAGAGGCTGGGACAGGAGGATTGTTTGAGCCCAGGAGTTAGAGGTTGCAGTCAGCTATGATGATGCCACTGAATTCTAGCCCATGCAACAGAGTGTGACACTATCTCAATTTTTTTTTGAGACAGAGTCTCACTTTGTCACCCTCAGTAGAGTGTCGTGGAGTCATAGCTCACAGCAACCTCCAACTCTTGGGCTCAAGAGATCTTCTTGCCTCAGCTTCCCCAGTAGCTGGGACTACAGGTGTGCCATAATGTTCAGCTATTTTTTTTTTTGCAATTTTAATTTAATTTAATTTGTATTTATTTATTTTTGCAGTTTTTGGCTGGGGCTAGGTTTGAACCCACCACTTCCAGTATATGGGGCTGGCGCCCTACTCCTTTGAGCCACAGGCACTGCCCATATTCATCATTTTTTTTCTTTTGCAGTTTTTGGCCAGGGCTGGGTTTGAACCTACCACCTCTGACATATGGGACCAGCGCCCTACTCCTTTTAGCCACAGGTGCTGCATTGCTCAGCTATTTTTTTAAAGACGGGGTCTCACTCTTGCTCAGGCTGGTCTCAAACTCATGAACTCAAGCAATCTACCTACGGTGGCCTCCCAGAGTGCTAGGATTATGGCGTGAGCCATCGCACCGGGCCAAAAAATTGCTTTTTAAGTTTCTACCATTGAGCATTATGTTTACTGTATATTTTGGTTGTTAACTTTAATCCAGTTAAGAAATTCCTTTCCTTGTTTAGTTTCCTAACAGTTTTGATCATGAATGAATGCTGAATAATAAAATTGCTTTTTAATTCTTCTTTATTCTGTTTATTTAGTGAATTACATTTTGTTTCTTCTATTAAACATTTATGTTTTGATATTAAATCATGCATTCCTGGGGGGAGAACCCTGATTCTGCTTTAATTGACATGGAATTCACATACACATTTTACATGAATAAAAAATGTACAAATCTTGAATGTATGGCTCACTGAATTTTTACCTGTATGGGTATCTACATAATCACCACCTAGCTCAAGATACATAACTTTCCCATCATCCCAGAAAGTTCCATCATACTCCTCAAGCAATATATCCCCCCAAAAGTAGTCACATTTCTGACAGCTATCACCACAGGTTGGCCTATTAAAATCATGCAGAACAAAATGCACTGTTATATCTGGTTATTTTAAAGTATGTGTCTGTGAGTTTTAACCATATTGCTGCGTCTATCAGTAGGTTTTTTTTTAATGAGTGTGGGGTGTCCCACAATATAGAAAGACAGCAATTTATCCATCTCCCATTGATGGACATTTGGATTGTTTTCTAGGTTTTGACTATTATAAATAAAACATCTATGAATATTTTTCTTCAAGTTTTTTGACAGAGAGATGTACTCATTTCTATGGGAGTGGAACTTTTGGGTCATAGAGCATGTAAATGTTCAATGCTGCTCCAAATCCAAATCTCCAAAGTGACTGTAACAATTTACAATCAGTTTCCACTGCTTTTTTCAGCCTATCCTCCTAATTTGTTTGGAGTTTCTTCTCTCTGCTGGTTTTATCAGATATGGTATTTGCATTTTCTGTTCCTCATTTTCATTTTTGTTTGGGTGATTTCTGAGAGGAGGAGGAAATACTATCTTTATCACTTTCAAATTGTGCAACTTCTTTCCTTTTAAAAACCAGGAATACAAGATTGGTTTAATATTCAAAAAACTAGTAATGTAATTTACCACATTATCAAGTTAAAAAATGTGATCATTTCAATAAATGCAGAAAAAGCTTTTTAACAAAACCCGACATTCTTGGGCGGAGCCTGTAGCTCAAGGAGTAGGGTGCCGGCCCCATACACTGGGGGCAGTGGGTTCAAGCCCAGCCGTGGCCAAAACTGCAAAAAACAAACAAACAAAAAAACCCCTGACATCCATTCCTGATTTAAAAAAAAGTCCCAGCAAATTTGGAATAGAAGGAAATATTCTCAACTTGATAAAATGTATCCATGAAAAACTGCACACCAACATTGTGCTTAATGGTGGAAAAACCATATACTTTATTCCTAAAATCAGAAACCAGTATGTCCACTCTCCCTGCTTCTATACAATGTTATGCAAAACATCCTAATCACTGCAGTAACACAAGAAATATAAATAAAAGGTGTATAGATCGGAAATCAATATGTATAACTTTATTGGCAGATAACAGGATAGTCTATGCAGAAAATCCAATGTAATTTATTTAAGCTACTAGAATAAGTAAATTTAACAAGGTAGTTAACATGTGTACATGGTCATGATTATAAGGTCAACATATAAAAGTTAATTTTACTTTTGTGTACTAGCAATGAGCAACAAGAAACTGAAAATTTTTAAAAGTAGCATTTCCAATAATAAGAACATGAGCACTTAGGGGTAAATCTGACAAAAGATGTGAAACACCTGTATACTGATAACTACAAAATATTGCTGAGAAAAATTTAAGAAGACCTAGGTGAGTAAAGAGATATACCTTGTGCAGGGGGTCAGACATATTATTAAGATGTCAATTTTCAGGCCAGGCACGGTAACTCATGCCTATAATCCTGCACTCTGGGAGACCTAAGAGGAGTTCCAGACCAGCCTGAGCAAGACCCCGTCTCTAAAAAATAGCTGGGTGTTGTGGTGGATGCCTATAGTCCCAGCTACTTGGAAAGCTGAGGCAAGAGGATCACTTGAGCCCAAGAGTTTGAGGTTGCTGTGAGCTATGACCCCATGACATTCTATTTAGGTGACAAAGTAAGACTTTGTCTCAAGAAAAAAAAAATAGATGGGGCGGTGCCTGTGGCTCAAAGTAGTAGGGTACTGGCCCCATATGCCAGAGGTGGTGGGTTCAAACCCAGCCCCAACCAAAAACTGTGGAGAAAAAAAAAAGATGTCAATTTTCCCCCAGTTTGATCCATATATTCAATACAATCACAATGGAAATCCCATCATTTTTATAGAAGTTAACAACCTGATTCCAAAACTCATATGGAAATGTAATGGACTTAGACCTAGAAGAGATAAAATAACTTTGAGAAAGAACAAAGTTGGAAAACTAACATTGCACAATTCTGAGACTTATAAAGCTACTGACAAGAAAATGTTGGCCAGGCATGGTGGCTCATGCCTGTAATCCCAGCACTCTGGGAGGCAGAGGGTGAATGGCTTGAGCTCATGAGTTCAAGGTCTTCCCTGTCTCTAAAAATTAGCTGGGCGTTGTGGCAGGTGCCTGTAGTCCCAACTACTTGGGCTGAAGCAAGAGTATTGCTGAGCTCAAGAGTTTGAGGTTGCTGTAAGCTATGACTCCAATGGCACTCTACCAGGGGCAAGAAAGTGAGACTCTGTCTCAAAAAAAAGAGAGAGTGCACTATTGGTTTAGACAAACAGATTAATGGAACAGAAGTGCAGAAATAGATCAATACATATATAGACAACTGAGTTTCAATGAAGGTGAAAAGGTAATTTAGTGGAGAAAGTAGAGTCTTCAATAAATGGTGCTGAACCATGGTATATTCATATAAAAAATGAATCTCAGTTTACACCTGACATCATAAACAAAAATTAACTGAACATAGATCATAGACTTAAATGTACATAGTAAAACTTAAAGCTATAAACCTTCTAGATAAAAACAGAGGAAAACAGACTCTGTGACTTCGGGTTAAGCAAAGAAACCTTCCAGATAAAAACAGAGGAAAACAGACTCTGTGACTTTGGGTTAAGCAAAGATTTCTTACATATGACATCAAAAGCACAATTCATAAAAGAAAAACACTGGTAAACTGACCTTTATCAAAATTAAAACTTTTTCTATGAGGAAGACTTAAGATGCTGAAAAGACAAGCTACCAGCTGTTGGCCACCCAGTATAACTGAAAAGTCTCCATGTACATGGAAATTAAGGAAATACATTTTCAAAACAAAAAAGGGGCAAGGAAAATGATTACAATAGAAATATAATATTCTGAACTCAATAATAATAAAATGCTGAACAACAGAAACTGTTAGGTGCTGCTAGAGCATCAGAGAAAAATTTGATACCCTTAATTGCATATGTTGCCCCCCAAAAAAACCTTCAAAAAGAAAGTTATAGCTCAAGAATTTAGGAAAAAAACAACAAAAATATATAGTTAATAAAAGAGTAGAAAATATTTAAATAAAAATACAGATGATAAAGCAAAAAATTGATTCTTTAAAAATTAAAATGAATTTGATAACCTAATTGTGAGACTAATTAGAAACACAAAGAGAAGCAGCAAATAACTAACATAAGGAAAAAGAGACATCACTACAGATGCTACCCAAATTTAAAAGGTCAAAAGAGCATAATACAAACAATTTTGTGCCAATATATTTTGAAGTTTAAAAAAAATAAAGAATATCTTAGCAGTACACAAATTCTAAAACTAAGAAGTAGGAAATCTGAATAGTAGTCCTATGACTGTTTTAATAAATAAATCTATAATTTACCGTCTTCACACAAAAGCTTCACACCAGGCTCAAATGGCTTTACCAGTGTATTAAACTTAAAAATTGGGGGAAATTTATTATATAAGAGTACTAATTAAAACACACATGTATTATTTCACAACTGTCATGGATCAGGAGTCCAGGCAGAGTTTACTGGGTCATCTGCTCAGGGTCTCATAAAGTTTTAATTCAGTTGTCAGCAGGGCTGCATCCCATCAGATACTTAACTGAGGAAACTCTGCTTTCAGGTTTCCCCAAATGAATCATCAGCAGAATTCATCTTACAACTGAGGTCTCCGTTTTCTTAACAATCTTCAGCATTTGCAGGTTGTCTGCAGTTCCCTGACACAGGGACCTTTTCATAGACATTTACAGTTTTTTGCTTCTTTCAGATGATCAGGCACCAAAAAAAAAGGAGCTACCGTGTTTCCCCCAAAATAAGACACTATCTTATATTTATTTTTTCTCAAGAAGACACACTAGGACTTATTTTCAGGGGGTGTCTTATTTTTATTAAGCATAATATAACAAAAATAAGACACTGTCTTATATTTATTTTTCCCAAGAAAACACACTAGGGCTTATTTTCAGGGGATGTCTTATTTTTATTAAGTATAATACAACATTTATTCAAATACAGTTAAGTCATCTTCTTCTGGAACCTGACAGGTGGAGCTGACCTTGTTGGCGGGGCTGGCGCTAGGGATGCATGAACTCCTTTCCCCAGCCATTCACACGTATGCAATAGGATTCCTGTAACTGCAGTTACCACACACGCACCCGAGCAAGTGCAAACAGCTCAGAGAAAGGAGCTGTGGCGGATAAGGTATTCCAGTCTTCCTTACCGCTCTGCACTAAAATGCAGGGCATGGCTATGCAGATATGCTGCATAGCCATACCCATCACTAGGTCTTATTATCGGGGTAGGGTTTATATTTAATAAATGCATAGAAATCCTGCTAGGGCTTATTTTTGGGGTAGGTCTTATTTTCAGGGAAATACAGTATGTGAGATGATAGATACATTAATCTGCTTCACTACAGTAACCATTTTACTCTCTGTATGGATCCCATAACATCATGTTATAAATTTCAAATATGCACAATAATTTTTTTTTAAGAAAATACTGGTAGGAAAGTCTTTCTCTTCAGTCTTCTAAGACAGAGTCCTGTATAAAGAAACATGATCACAAGAGTGGCATGCCGTCATCTTTGCCATATCCTATCACTTAGAGGGAATCAGAGCCTCTGTTCCACTCACAATCAGGGGGAATTATACAAGAGTATGGATCACGGGGGTGTGTCGGCACATTGAGTCAGTGAGGAAGTAATTGAGGGTAGATCGATGGGAACAGGAGAGTAAATTAGTTTTTGATTTTATCAGATTAACTATGCTTATTAAAATTTCTGGGGTAGCCTGAGAGCTTGCTGTTTTCTTGGCCCAGAGAAAAAGCACAGTTTATATAATCATGAGGAGAGAGTTTAAAACTTTAAAAATGGTTACCCTATAAACTTTAACAAGCATGACTAACAAGAAAATTAAGATAATATAAAAAAATTAAAATTTATAATAACAATAAACAAAGTGGCTCATTAATTAACTTTCCAGTAAAAGATAAACTTGTACAACTGAATGTTTGCATTGAAAATTATTTTTAATTAGAACATAATTGTACATATCTTGGAGTACAGTGTGGTATCTCAATACATGTATACAATGTGTAATGACCAAATCAGGGTAATTCACATTTGAATTTTTAAATAGCTACAGGCTATCTACAAGAGACATTTCCGAAACATTAAAACACAGAAAGTCCAAAAGTAAAAGGATGAAATATGTATATATACATAAATACCATCAAAATATTACCCAAAAGAAAGGATAATGGTGGCTCGGCACCTGTGGCTCAAGCGACTAAGGCACCAGCCATGTACACCTAAGGTGGTGGGTTTGAATCCTGCCTAGACCTGCCAAACAACAATGATGGCTGCAACCAAAAAATTGCTAGGCATTGTGGCAGGTGCTTGTGATCCCAGCTACTTGGGAGGCTGAGGCAGGAGACTCACTTGAGCCCAGGAGTTGGAGGTTGCTATGAGCTGTGATGCCATGGCACTCTACCCAGGGGGGACAGCTTGAGGCTCTGTCTCAAAAATTTTAAAAAAAAGGAAGAATAATGGATAAATATATTGTGATCTGGCCATAAAATGGAATATCATCCAGCAGCAAAAATAAATGAAACATAGCCGTGCTTACTAGCATGTACAAAGGCTACAAAAATGTTAAATCAAAAAAAATCACAAAAGAAGACATGCAACACAAGAGAAGAACTTTATTTAATTCAACTGCGGGGAGGGGAATTGGTGTGCTCTAACCTAACAGGCATAATATAAGGGTGCATGGCACACCTCCTGGGTGAGGGGTGCGACTATAACAGGAACTGTGCCTAACATATGCAAACATAGTAAAGTCATCCTTTGTACCCTCTTATTAATCTGAAATTTTTTTTAAAAAGAATGCATGTGATATGATTCCACTTAAATATATTTCAAAAACATTCAAAACTAAGTAACATTGTTTTATATGAATACATGTGACAATTTAAAAGAAAAAAGGGAAAAATGAATGCAAAACTTAGGATAATGGTAACCTCTGGGGGTGGGGAAGGAATTTGGAAGGGATACACAGGAGTTTTCAATGTGATTACAAGGAAAATTTGGTCATATTTTAAACTAAATAATAATAAGATGCAGTGTATAAAGCAATTCTTAAACTCGATACTTGGCAGGTGAATATTCATTTAATTTTTATTCTTTATATCTTATATATGTGAGTGTACATAATATTCCTTTAATGTATTTAAAATTTAATAACTATTTAAAATGTACCAACAGTCTGACAGTTTACTGTTTTCTTGACCCAGAGAAAAAAGTTCAATGAATGGAACTGTAAGAACTGGGAACTTCACAAACCCAACTCAGAGCATCCTGCAAGGTCAAGTCTCTACTGATGCAGCTCAGCAAGACACAGAACTGCCAACGACCTTTGTTGTCAGGAGACCCACTCATGCTGGGACTCGAGACAGGACCAAGGGATCCTTGTTCATTTTTGTTTTCCCAGTGAACCTGGCAGATGTCCACCCATGTCTGGCCATCTCAGAATTCTTGTCCAGCTAAGAAATTACTTTCTCAATCAACACACTTTTTGGTAAGCACCTGTCATGCATCAGGCTATGGGTTAACTGGTTGGGTCACCAAAGTGAAATGTGAAAAGTGCTCAGAGCATAAGAGGGCTATAGAAGAGCCAATGGGCAGATGCAATACAGTGTCAAGTGCAATGAGCATGGGAGCAATGTGAAGGAAGGAGGAAGATGGGGGAGATTTCCCGCCCAGACATGGCAGTTCAAGAGGCTTGCCAGAGCTTGTTGAAGCCGAGAAGACATAGGGCCCTGTGATCCCATCCTCCAAGCTTCACCCTGACTTACATCCAGCAACATTTCAAGGTTCTGTCACTCTATGGCCAAACTTTCCTTAGTGTCTATTGTATATTCAGCATTTAACATCCACTGTGGTGGTGAACTCCATTGTTTTACCCTCTGCTGTGGAACCTGGGGTCTTCCTCTAGGTTGTCTAAAGCAGCCCTCCTAGGGAATAGCCTCTGATTCTTGCTGAGCCACATGCCCCAAGCAGTTGGTTTGGTCCTATGGACCCACTGAATAACAAGGAGAATGGAAGGAAGAACTCCCACCCTGGACTCCACCCACAGAAGCTGCTAGCTAAGTATAGGCTCTTGACCCAGGCATCTCCAGCTTGGGTGCCAGGAAAGGAGGCCAGGGAAGGTGGGCTATTTATCAGCAGTGGGAGCTCAGCTCCAAATCCTCTAGCTATGTGGTCTTAGTTAGGCAAGTCACATCACCTCTGTGGGCTTCAGTGTCCTGCTCTGTGAATTTGGTGTAAACAAGACCTGCCTTTCGGGATGGTAGGAGGGTGAAGGAGTTGACTCAGGGGAAGTTTTCTGAGATGCACAAAGCTCTCCTTTGTCCTCAAGTCTGGCCAGGATTTCTTAGCTCTTCAATCTTCACTTAAGCCAGAAACTCCTCCTTCCCCACCCAAGGCCACACGCTGTACTTGGCTCCTGACTCTGGACTCCCAGACAGCCTCCCAAGTACAGAGTGAGCAGAAAGGAGGGATCCAACTAGGCAGGCCTTACCTTCCAGATTTGGACCAAGACTGTGCTCATCCATTTGGGATAGAAAGCAGCTGCACCCAAATTCCAAAACCTCCTTTCAGACCCTTCCCTAGGGCTTACACAGACAGGTGTTTCCTATTGCCCACAGGCTGCTATGCACCTCCGAACCACCAGGTGGCGCCAAGGAATCAGCCACCGCCGGGATCTCCACTCATTGTGGCTGGGGCAGGGAGTCTCAAATGTGATAACCCTGGCCAGCCTCCTTAACGTTTTGGAGGTCACAGACCTCTTTGAGAAACTATTGATCCTCTCCCCCAGAAAAGTGCCCCCAGATCATACCCTCGATGTTGTCCTGCAACTTCAGAGCACCCTTGAGACCCCTGAGCACACCCAAGGATGCCCTGTAACAGCCCAGGAAGCCTGTCCTGATCTCAGCCGCTTCTTTGGTTTTCTACACGCCAAGGGAGGCTGAGCACCTCCACCTGCGGTGGTTTGGCCACGCCTATGTTTATCCTGGCCAATCGGCAACCTGCTTTACCAAAGTGGCCCAAAGAAAAGAGTATCCTGCTCCAAGGGAGGGACCTTGTAGGTTGGGGGATTATGGTCTGATAGATTGTCTAGGTGTCCCACGCTGGGAATTAACCAATGCTACTTTTTTCAAGAGGTATCACAGCCCCACTCCATAAGGGTATGGGGTAGGGGGTCTTAGAGAGGGAGGGAGGAGGACAGAGGCAGAGCGGAGGGCACCGGAGAGAATGCCCCCTTCTCTGTGGAATGTGGGCCCCTTGGGCAGTCTCAGGGAGCCCATGCACTTAAGAGAATGGGTCACAAGGCATTGATTCCCAGCAGACACACCACCACCACCCTAGTGTTGCTGGATTATCCCAAATGAGATTGTAAACTAAGGGTCCAGGAGAAGGACTAATAAGGGCAAAAATCACGCGCTGGAAGAATTATGGAATGACAGAAGCAAAACCGGACCAGAGAAGAGAAGCCACAGTACCTATGCTCCCCCATGCCTGGCACCTTCTGTGTCAGCCGGCCTGGTCCAGATCAGTTCTGGACTGACTCTGAGCCCTTGAGTGCTACTGAGTCAAGCTGTGGGGGTGGGGGGTTCTGATGGCCACGATGCCATCATCTCTGTCATCTGTCATCTCTGTCATCTAGAGCCCCCAGCCCAGCAGGCAAACCAGACACTAAAGAAATGCTACATGAGCAGTGCCAAGGAAAGGAGCTCTTCCCCTCAGGGTAGTCAGCAAAAGCATCACGGGGGAGGAAATTTGAGGAAATGGGGTTCTCAAAGGACAGTAGGTGAGATTACCTGAGTAATGGCATGGAGGCCACAGCCACACATGGAGGCCGCAGTCCAGAACACAGACCATTTGCACACCACCAGCACCTCGGGCATCTTCCCACCCTGGGACCTTGGCTTCAGTGCTGGGCACATCTTCCATGCCACCCCTCCCCCAGCCACTCCCATCCCTCACAGCATGCACTTGAGGTCCCTCACAGCACATTCAGCCCATTAATGTTCCATGTGCATTTTCCCCATTTGAGACAAGAGAGACACAGCAGTGAAAAGAAAAACAATGTCCCACCTTATTTGTACTGGCAAAGAACTTCTTTGAGTTAGGTTCTTCCCAAACTCCTTCTGAGTTGAGCTCCTTCCTTTTATCATTATTATCAGCCCTCTTGGAATATGTCTCTCAGAAATGGACCCTAGACCCAAGGCTAAGGATGATGGGGCTATCAGCCTCTCCTAGTCTCTATCCCTGGATTTGGTTAATGTGGCTGAAACATGTAGGCGCTTGGTCTTGTTTTAAATATTTCTCATAAATATTCATATCCATGAAAACTAGAGCCAAGAAGGTTCATATTTTCACTGTGAGTAACGAAACCCCATCTCAAACCAGGGTCAGCACAAGTGAAAATTGTTTGTAAGGTACTAAGAGTGGGGATGAGCTCAGCTCAGGAGGGGTTTGGGAACAACCTGAGTCTAAGCAGCTCTCTGCCAGTACAAATCAGGAATCAGGATCCACCTCCCTACATGGTCCATACTCTACACCACTGTTCCTTCTGACTTCCTCTCTGCAGACTGCCTTCTCCCGGCCATGTGGGAAAGACGTAAACAAGACAGACTTCTCTCTTTGTTCCTACTTCAAAGTCTAGGAAAGAGACAGCTGGGTCTAACCTAGGTCAAGGTGTTGACCCCTATGTCTATAAATTGTCAGCTGAGATCAAGATGAGACAACAGTTCCTAACACAACCTATGCATGGAGCTGAGGAGAATTAATTCTGAGGAGATGACTATCCAGGGTTTTAATATGGGCCCTTGGAGAGTGAGTCCAACCTCTGATTGTTGGAAATGGAAGTACAAATAAGGACAGTGCCTTGACCAATGAATTGATGATTAAATTCAAGGAACCCAAGAGTGCTTGGCAGAGTCATCGGTCAACCGGATATCCAGTGAATTGAGTGGATACTTGCCAAATTCATACTCACTTATGGCAAACAATTCATGCAATTCATTCCCCAAAGTCACAGCATGATGCTGCCTCAACCTTGCACAGCCAGGGAATTCTTCACTTATCTTGGGATAAGTGAAGAATCCTCTTCACTCTCAGGATAAGTGAAGATGCCCAAGCAACATCCCAGTGGTTTCTGTTTTGACTCCTCCTTACTGAAACCCTTTCCAAGTTAGTTAAGCAGTTTTGTCTTCTTAAAGAAATGGCAGGGCACAAAGTTAAGACTTTTTTCAACATCGCAGAGTCATTTGTGTACTCTGCAACTGCCAGTGACATACACTGTTCTAGGTGTGGGGGAGGCCACAGTGACCATCAAGCCAGATATGGTCACTCTCTTAACAACCACCCAAAATAATACACCCATAATTAGTCCAGTTGGGACACAGGCATTAAAGACAATGACACAGTGAAACTGAGTATTTATAAGGGAGGGGATCTGAAGGAGAAGAGAGGAAGGAAGAAAGGTTTCTTTGAGGAAGTAATGTTTAAGCTGAGACTAAAGGAAAGTAGGAGGGAGTCAGGTGTAGATAAAGGAGAGGAACAGAGCCTCCCAGGCAGAGGGAATAGCCACTGTGAAGGTAGGAGGTGGGTAAGAGGGGACGGGGCTGGGAGAAACCAATGTGGCTAGAGTTATTGGTCTGGGCTGTTTTCAAAAGGTCCCCACAAGGCTACTCCAGGGATCAAGCACCAGAAGGAAACACTGCCACCTGCTCTTGGAAGACAGGGATGTATCTGCCTGTCAAACCCAAGAGAGACACCAGGTACTCATGGAGGACTCTCCAGTGTGGGTGCCTGGTGACAGACTTACCTGGGTTAAGAGCTCCATATTCTGTCAGGTTCTTGCTATTCAGAACTGCCATAGAACTATAGAATGACTCAAATGACTTGGGAAGCCTCCAGAGAAACCATCTAGAGCAGGAGTTATGATTCTAGCTGCAAAATAAAATCACTTAAAACATGGGAAAATACCTGTGCTCCAACCCTACCCCAGAGCAATTAAATCAGAATATCTGGGTAAGGACTATGGCCTGAGTTCCTGAATAATTCTCATATGCAGCCTGGTTAAGAATCACTACCCTGGTGCAGTCCTCTTTTTCTTAATAGATGAAATAACTGTGGTCCTTCTACATAATTACTTATTTTAGAAATGTGCCCATATTTATATTATACACAAATAGAGAGTGAAGAAGGAGCAATGGTCATAGAAATCTCATGTTTAAAATATGGTAGAAATTAGGGGAAAGTGGATTACATCCCTTCCCTTGCTTGACTCAAAAAAACAGTGTTTAAAATGTAGACTTATAAATTGTATTACCTTTAAAAAAAAAAAGTGTTATGGACAGCTACAGACAAAAGAATAAAGTTGGACCCCTTCCTTACATCAAACAAAAAAATTAACTCAAAATGGATCAAAGACTTGAATGTAAGCACTAAAAGGATAAAACTCTTAGAAGAAAACATAGGAGTAAGTCTCCATGATTTGGGTTAAGCAAAACCTTCTTAGCTATGACATCAATAGCACAGGTAACCAAAGGAAAAAAATAGACTAAATGGATAGCATCAAGGTTTATAA
Organism: Galago senegalensis; assembly: GCA_963575145.1. Taxonomy (NCBI): domain Eukaryota; kingdom Metazoa; phylum Chordata; class Mammalia; order Primates; family Galagidae; genus Galago; species Galago senegalensis. Next base: position 35,319 of record CAUYTI010019176.1, on the reverse strand, counting down.
TTTTGTAATATATATGGTACCACCAAGAAAGTGAAAAGGCAACCAACAGAATGGGAGAAAATATTTGCACAGCATATATATGATAGGGGCCTGACATCCTGAGTATGTAAAGAGTTCTTACAACTCAATAATTTTTAAAAAGCCCAATTTGAAAATGGACAAAGAATCTGAAAAGACGTTTCTTTTTTTAAAAGCCTACAGGACCTGGTATGCCCAGGTGGTCTCCCATAAAGAGACATTTCTTGAAAGTTTCTGAACCCACATGGTCTTCCAAATTCTTGGACAGTCCTCTTACAAAAGGTAGAGTCAACTTCCTCTCCTCTGGAATACTGCTCAGCCCCTTGGGGTCTTCCAATGTATACAAGCCAGTGGAAATGATACTGCGCAGTTTCTAATGCTAGGTTAGAAATGTGACATTCTCTCTCTCTTCCCCCTGCCCGGCCCCTGTCCCTTCTTTCACCCCCAGCCACTGCCTTGCCCTTGGGACCCAGCCTCCTTGTTACCAGGAAGCCCAGGCATCAGGGCAAGGCCATGCATGTATGTTCCCGCCAATTCCCAGTTCAGGTCTCAGCCCAGCTGACATTACCTGCCAGACATGTGACTAAGGGACTGGACGGTCCTTCACGTGCATTCAGTACCCAGGGCAGTCTTCACACCCAACTCAGCTGACAAGTGGCACAGGGATGAGGTAGCCTAGCCAAGCCCTTCCCAAACCACAGATTCCTGAGGTGTTACTTATACACTGCTGTATAACAAATTACCCCAGAACTTAGTGGCTGGGGACATTTATTTTCTCACAGCATCTCTTCTAACCTAGTATTTCAAGACTGTGGGAAGTCTTAGCTGGGTCCTCTGTGCCAAGGTCTTTCACAGGTGGTAATCAAGGTGTTGGCTGGAGTTTCCATGGTCTTGAGATGGGGAGGCTGCCAAGCTCACTCCTGTGGTTGCTGGCAAGATTGATTCATCTTTGTGAGGCCTGTTGAGTTACTGTTTTCAACTCCCGGCCACAAGAGCCTCTCCACCATGAAGCCAAAAAGGCAGTAGAGTGAAAATGGTAGCAAGACCCAAATCTCGGTCTTTTAAAACCTAATCACAGAAGCCCCACCCCAAGGCAGTTGCTGTATTCTGTTCATTGGCAGCAAGTCCTGAACTCTGGCCCAAGCTCAAGGGACCGGGACTGTACACGGCCTAGCACACTAGGAGCCATTTCAGAAGCTGCCTCCACACTAAAATGAATGTTTTGCTGATTTTATACCACCAAGTTTGGGGATGATTTGTTACACAGTATTAGCTAACTATAAGACTCTGAAACACATAGACAGGGAGGGGTTAGGAAGGAAAACTATGTTTGTTGACTATTTACTATGTGCCAGGATCATTTTATAGACATCAAAAGTGAGGCATAGAGAGGGCTAGTGTTTTACCACAGATATCAGGGGCAAACTAAAGATGAAAACCAATTCTATCCAGTTCCACAGCCTGTGGCTTTCTCAAGTTTCCACTCCACCTCTTATTCTTTGAAGAGAAACAAAATTACCAATGGGTTTTTCTTTTAATCCCTAAATTTAATTGGAAGAGACTATTTCTGGGTGCACTGCCCACCCACAACTTTGCAACTCCTAGTTATAAAGGACTTTCTCCTCTTAATGCAAATTCTGTATTTTATGGAGCTGGCAGGACCAGCCCACCATGCTTAGCTAGATTTTCCTCCATAAAAACAGGCTTTCTGGAATACTATCACTTGCCATGGTGAGGACATAGATTCCAGGAAGTTGGTTTCAAATGCTAAAAAAAGAATATGAGGCAGACATCTGCTTGAGCGGAGAAGAATAAAAACCCAATCGCTCCTGCTGCTAGTATCTGTAGGCTCCCAGCCCCACCCCGTCTAGAGGTAGCTCAGGCTGAACACAAAACACTTCTTGCTAATTGATTCAAGGATCCAGGATAGGAGAGAGGCTGACTTTCCACTGTAAGTCTTTTTGTACTGAACTTTTAAATATATAATGTGCATGTTAATGACCTTAAAAAGTCTATTTAGAAAGTAATCTCAATTGAGATATTTCTATCAAGGGAAACTGAGGCATTTGTCAGGAGAGATTTGATGTTTCCAGCACCTTCCTTGGTGCTGATTCTGTACCACCCTGCGCCGCTCTCAGCATCTAAGGTGAGCGCTTAAGGCTGAGCACTCAGCGGGGTCAGGAAAGAGCAGGCAAGGCTGACCGGTGGTTCATGCCTGTAATCCAGCACTCTGGGAGGCCAAGGTGGGTGGATTGCTTGAGCTCAGGAGCTCGAGACCAGCCTGAGCAATAGCAAGACCCCCAATCTCTAAATATAGCTGGGCATTATAGTGGCACCTGTAGTTCCAGCTACTCAGGAGGCTGAGGCAAGAGAATTGCTTGAGCCCAAGAGTCTGAAGTTTCTGAGACCTATGATAGCAGTGTGGGGCGGCGGCGGGGGGGGGACAGAGCGGACCATGTTTTGTTTGTTTCTTTGGAGACAGAGTCTCACTTTGTGGCCCTTGGTAGAGCACTGTGGCATCACAGCTCACAGCAACCTCAAATTCTTGGAGTCAAGTGATCCTCTTGGCTTAGCCTCCTGAGTAGCTGGGACTCCAGGCATCCACCACAATGCCCAGATGTTTTTTAAAGATAAGGTCTCACTCTAGCTCAGGCTGGTCTTGAACACGTGAGCTTAGGCAATCCACCTGCCTTGGCCTCCCAGAGTACCAGGATCATAGGCATGAGCCACCGTACCCGACCTAGAGCATGTGTATTTTGAATTTAAAATGCTGCTTTTGAGCTAAATCACTTTGGAAAACAGTGTTTCAGCTGGATGCTGTGAAGCAAAGGACTACACAAACATTGTGCTTTCATTAGGAAATTTGTTTCCCATAAGGATTCTGATTAGATTATAAAACTATATATACATTGGGGTTGAACAAATAAATAAATACATATATTGCAGATAATGGTTTCTGACTATTGAAGAAAAGTTACAAATAAGCAAAGGAGAAAGGGTGAAATAAACCCTGTTTTGTTGGACTAGTGTTAGAGATATCTATATAAGCTCATTTATTATAATAGAGATACAGACAGATGATAGAAATACAGAAAGGTAGACGGGTTCATAACCCCTGTCTGCTGAGAGGGCTTAGAAGCAGTGACAATCCAATAACAACGTGCACACCTAATGACCAGATCTTGGTTTCTAAATACCATTCCCTTGGTGGCACCTGTAGTTCAGGTAGGGCCCTGGCCACATACACCCTGGCCAGCTAAGCAACAATGACAATTGCAACAAAAAAAATAGCCGGGCAATGTGGCAGGCGCCTGGGAAGCTGAGGCAAGAGAATCACTTAAGCCCAAGAGTTTGAGGTTGCTGTGAGCTGTGACACCATGGCACTCTACCAAGGGTGGCATAGTGAGACTCTGTCTCAAAAAATAATTCTAATAATACATAAATAAATACCATCCCCTTGTAAAAGGAACCAGGGATCCTTGGGAAAATGATTGATTCCAGGGCTGAAGTAGGGGAAATAAAAAATGAACTGAGCGTGTTCTGTGGTACCAAAAAGGTGCCAAAAGGTACTCAAAAAACAAAAACAAAAAAACAGGAGGCATGTCAAAGAATGTGAGCCACTCTGGAAGTGTTCCCAAAAATAAAATAAATATTTATTAGTCCATACTGATATAAATAAATGATTGAATAAAAAAGTCAATGGGGGAGATGGGACAACTCTTTCTTCGTAAGAATTTTAGCTAATAAATGTAGAATAAATGAAGGAAATAAAGATCACCATTAGAACACTACTATAATAATTGATGCAGGCAGAATCCACCAATAAATCCTAAGATTTTTCTTAGTGTTTAAGAAAAAACAGGGTTTATATTCCAATTTTTCTGCAAAAATATTGATTAATTATTCTGTGTTAATGATTATTAATTACTAATGTTCACAAATTCCTTGATACTCCTCCTTTGGTTACAGACCTCAGTTCCCCTCTCCTTGAGTGTAGGTGGGACTTAGTGGTCCTCTTCTAAAAGAGTATATTGTACCCCATAAATGCATTAATGTATATGTGATCTATGTGTTTCTATTTTAATAAAATAAAATAAGCATATAAAAATAAGGAAATACTAACTTTAATAATGGAGAAAGCTGGCAGACACCACCTTAACAAAATGATCAAGGTCAACATCACCAATAATGAGACAGGTCAATACCATACACCAGGCATCCTCAAACTATGGCCCTCGAGCCACATGCAGCCTGCCTAGGACATTTATTCAGCCTGCCAGGTGTTTTTGCCGCTGCTGCCTGTCCTGCTTAGCAGCTGACTAGTCCCAGGGCCCACAATCTAGCCCTCCAATGGTCTAAGGGACAGTGAACTGGCCCCCTATTTAAAAAGTTTGAGGATCCCTGCCAAACACCCTCTGACGTCATATCCTGAGGCAACTCTGTGGTCTTCCTCCCAAAATTCTATAACCTCAGTATAATTATGAGAAAGCATCAGAAGAATCCAAATTGAGTGACATTCTACAAAATACTAGACCAGGACTCCTACAAAATGTCAAGGTTGTGGAAAAAAAAAAAGAAAGGCTGGGGATCTGTCATAGTTTAGAGGTGACTAAGGCAAGCATAAAGATTAATGCAGCATTAGCCAGGTACAGTGGCTCACCCCTGAAATCCTAGCACTCTGAGAAGCTGAGGTTGAGTGCAGGAGTCTGAGACCAGTCCGAGCAAGAGTGAGACTCTGTCTCTACCAAAAACATAAAAACAAATTATCCAGGTATTGTAGCACATACCTATAGTCCCAGCTACTCAGAAGGCTGAGGCAGGATCACTTTAGCCCAGGAGTTTGAGATTGCTGTGAGGGAGACTGATGCCACTGTGCTCTACCTGGGCTACAGAGCAAGACTTTATCTCAAAAAATAAATAAATAAATAAGCAAAAAAAAAAAGGAAAGATTAATACAGCATGGTCTCCTGTATTGGATCCTGGGACAGAAAAAGGACACAAGTAGAAATACTAGGAAAATCCAAATAAAGTCTGCAGTTTCATTAATAATACTGTACCAATGTTAATCCCTTTGTCGCCAGAGTGAAGACAAGCTATACGGAGAGGACACAGAAACTCTTTGTACTATTTCAACAACTTTTCTATAAATCTAAATTATTTCACAATAAAAGCTTAAAAAGGTAGTTGCTCTGGGCTATAGTCCCACCAAGAGTGGATAAGAATGCCCAGCTCCCCACATCCTCCCCAACACTGAGAATTGTCTCACTTTTACTCTTTACCAATTTGATGAGTAAAATGGGATCTTGGCCAATTTGATGAATAAAATGGGATGAGGCTACGTTAATTCCTAATTCAGAGAGAGAGCCTGAGGACCTCTCCATGTACACTTGACAATTGCATTTCTTGTTCTGTTAGCTGCCTAAGCAATGTTATTCCTAATGTCTACAACATCCCTACATAAATATTATTGTTCCCATTTGATAGCTGAGAATATTGAGACTCAGTATGGGTTAAAGAAAATAGCCTCAAATCTCCCTGCTAATAAGGAATAGAGTGAGCTTGAATTCAGCTCTGTTCAACTCCAAAGCCCCTACCCCATCCAGTACCCAAGATGAGATGGGACTTTGTCCTGTAGCTGTTCTCTGCTTTCCGCTGCTTCCTCAGATAAAGGTAATCAATCAAATGGCAGAGGCTCCCTAGTCAGGTCCAGTTATTGGTTTAGTATGAGAAAATTAGCTGAACAAAAGGATTAGAGTTACCCAAAGTTACACCTGGGCAGGAAGAGGACTAGAACCTAAGTGTATTGGTTCCTGGCTCTGGGCTCTTTCCACTAAACCATGTGACCTTCCACGTGCAGGCCAGGGCAGTCCCATGTCCATGTTCACATGCTCCATGGTGGAAAGTCTTCGGCATGACATTCCCAGCTTCCCATGTACTCATTAGGCATCCAGCAAGATTGAAGCAAATCAACAAAGTTGTTTTTATCTTGTGGTACTACAAGAAAAGTTATCTGTTTCAGCTCAAGTATTGGATACAAAGTTTTGACAAAGGTTTTCATTAAACCCTGAAGGTACTCACATATAGATGTAACTGCTTCCCTGGCTCCCCTGCTCATGTGACAGCCTCCCTCTTGAGATTATAACTCAAGGTCACCAGATAGGGAGAGTTTTCATCTCAATTTTTGTTTGTATCTCCTTGTTAAGAATGGCTTTTGCATGAGTCTTTGTGCTGAGTGTGATGGACCTTCCTAGCAAGATGTGAAACTCAGTGAGCATCAGGACAGAGTTATTCTACTCCAAAGGTATAAATCTTCCAACACTGACATATTGGCATGTTCAAGTCAGACAGAACAGGAATAACAGATGACATTCTTTGCACACTCAGTGTATGCCCGACATTCTGTTTAGCACTTTACATACAATTTGTCATTCAATCATCCCAACAACATCAAGTCCATTTTATAGAGGAAGCTCTGAGCACAGAGAGGTACAGTACTTTGCCCAAGGTCACACAGTTCGTAACAGGAGGAGCAAGGAAGCGTGGTTTCAGAGCACTACTCTTGACTATACCATGCTCAGTCTGTGGGAAACTTCACTGAATCATTGTTTTGAGAAATTAGGAAGCCCATTACAAGAATATTTTGAATCTTAAAACAACGAAGACCGTAAAATACCAGTGGAAGAAATAGTTAGATTTCTTTCTAAATCAGCACAATCTAAAGCCGTCTTTTCCAAACTTTACTCATGCTCCAGCCACCTCCTTGATTCTTGCCATGGCTGACATAACCTGTACTGTTAGTCATGTAATATCTTTTAAATCAACTTAATTGTTTTTGCTTAAGTAAATTATTTAAAAAGGAAAGTGACCTCATGTTACTATCATAAATGGAAAAGTAGTATCATTTACTTTAAGTAAATGGTAACCTAAAAATAAATACCATAGAAACAAAACAATGCCAATAAATTATAGTTAGATGCTGTTGCTGCCAAAGGCTCTGAGCCTGAATAAGCTCTATTCTTTCTTTGCTGAAACAAGGGAGATTTAGCAAGTGTTAGGGAGGTGTTCAGGACAGACCAGCTGCAAAAGGCAATCCAAAGAATTGCAAGAAAACTGAAAAAAAAAAAAAGGAACAAATGCTTCTCTGTAATTTAGAATTAGGGGACAGAAATCTCTAAGGAACAGTGGCCTAAAAAAAATAGAAACTTTTTTCTTTCCAGAAATCCAGAGCTGCTATACTGGTCCATGGTGCTATAAAGAGGCTCTTCCTATCTTGAGGTTCTATCAAGTGTGGCTCACAGGGTCATTTCCAGCCCCAAGATTGCTGCTCCAGCACCAGGCATTACATCTGCTCAGATCATAGGTTCCTACAGAAGGAGGTAATCTGAGGCCCCCAGCCCAGTGGTTCTACCTTTTCCAAACCACCTCTTAAAAAGCACTGTCCCAATAGACTTCTGTTTTAAGTGTTGCTTGCCAATTAAATTGTACAAATTTAGAATCAATTCATGTGTCTTGTATTTTTCACCTAAAGGCATACATATCTGCTGGTCAGAGACAAGGTCTGGTAAACACAATGGGAGCTGTGCTGACAAATACTTAACATTAGGGGTCCTGTTCATGCTCGTGCTAGAGAAAACTCCAACATTTAGATGGGATTTTTAAAGCATCAAAAATAGCTGGTGAGCCAGCCCCACTCTTGGCATGTTTTATCATCTTTGCGGGTCTCCACCTCCTCCCAGGTTGGAAAGAGCTCATCTTCCCTCCAAGCTCCACACTCTATTTGAAAAAAAAAAAAAACAGGGGTCCGGATGGGGCAGTGGCCAAAACCACACAGTGATGTATGGAGAGATGGAGACAGGCTGCGTCCCAGAGCTCCTGGCATGTGGCCTGCCCTGCCCACCTCCACACAGTACCCCCCTGCTCAGCTCAGCACCAGCCACAGCTCTGACACAGCGTGGGAGCCAGCTTGGCATCATCACAGGGAGAAGGATGGCTCCCAAAGAAAGACATTTAGAATTGTCCACACCCAAGCATATAAGGTGAAAACGACGCCAGAATCAGAAGGCCAAGGCCATGCCAAAATGCCATAGGTACCATAAATTAAGCAGCCAGACATGCCCAACTTGTTGTAATTAACTCGGCACACTGACGGTGTGTCGGAAGGCTGCAGTCTTTATGACGGATCCCATCGCAGGAGTCTGGCTTGTTAGATGATCTCAGATGATAAAGGAAAAGTATTGTTTTCCTCAAACACCATTTAGATCAAGCTCAGGAACAGACCACCCAGAAAGCAGTTCTGACATATCATACTTCATAGAGGCATAAACTGCAATATGTTCTTATCCCCAGGCCCTAATGGTCACTGGTTCCCTCTATAAAGTGTCCAAGCCATCCTGTGACAATGTTGGTAAAGTCCCGTGTGGGATCATTGTCTCAGAAGCTGTGTGACCTTGAACATGCTGGGTAGGGCAGGGGGCATTCAGTCCCTGTATTGGCTAAGGCTTCCCTAACAAGATTCCACAAACTACAGAAATATAAGTTCTCACAGTTCTGTTCCGTGCCTCCTCCTGGCTTCTGGGGGTTTGCTGGCAATCCTTGGCATTCCTTGGCTCATAGAAGCATCACCCCAATCTTTCCCTTCATCTTCAGGGGCTTTCCCGTGTGTGTGTGTGTGTGTGTGTGTGTCCAGATTGTTCCTTTTTTACAAGGACACCAGTCTCATTGGCTTAGGGCCCACCTTAGTGACCTTATCTTAACCTAATTCCATCTCCAACGCCCCATTTCCAAGGAAAGTAGCACTCTGAGATATTTAGGGTTGGGACTTCAACATAAGAATTTTGGGAGAACACAGTCTTCATCCTTGCCATCCCAGCTCTGCCTGGAGGGTCACAGAGAGCCAACAGATGGAAGAAGTTATGTGGCATCTCTGGGGATCTGGGGGCCCCTGAGACATGGTTGTAACACCTCCAAGAGGCAGGAGAGCGTGGATGGGCAAGAGACTCATGATCCATGCCAGAGAGTCTAGCAGAAAGCTCACGTAGCTGGGTTATCAAGATTTCCCTGAAATGCTTAGTATAAAAAGACAAATCCCAGAAAGAGCTTTCACAGTCAGGGCATCTCAGCTGGTCCATGCCAGCTAGAGGAGGCTTTGGCTTCTTTCCTGCCCTGAATTAGGGTCTGCCACAATTGAAACCAAATTTGCCTTAAATGGCACTGAGTTACCTGGCAGTGGCAGAGATGGCATCTGGACCCAGCTAGTCTGGCTCCTAACACCTGTCTGAAGATGCGCCCCCACTCAGACCAAAGGGTCCTGCTATGTAATGTGGTGTGGAGGGCAGGAGCCTGCGAGAGGGGCTTATCTGAGAGAAGGGCAGATTTTCCAACTAAGTGCTGTGAAAAAGGGAGATGGGAGCTGAAAAGCAAAGACTCAAACCCAGCTCAGGTAAATCCTTGGTACGGGAGGAATCCTACCTGTTCTCTGTCTTAAGGGACCTGAGAAGATTTTTTCATGAATTGATTGCTTCTGCTGGAAAATTATCAAACGTATAGATGAATATGGAAAATAGAAATCTACCCATAACCAGCTTTTTTTGTTTTTTTGAGACAGAGTCTCACTATGTTGCCCTTGATAGAGTACTGTAGCATCACAACTCACAGCAACCTCCAACCCCTGGGCTCAAGCAATTCTGCCTCCACCTCCCAAGTAGCTGAGACTACAGGTGCCCGCCACAATGCCCAGCTATTTTTTTGTTGCAGTTGTCATTGTTGTCAAACCAGACCAGGTTTGAACCCACCAGCCTGGGTGTATGTGGCTGGCACCCTAACCACTGGGCTACATGCGCCAAGCCCCTATAACCAGCTTTGTACAATTTAACACTAAGCTTCCAATTTTCACTTTTAAGGAATGAAATAACAGAAAGAGTTGAAGCCTCCTGCATATCACTCCTTCCACCAATCTCCTCCTCCCCAGAAAACAAATACATGCACAAATTTTGTGTTTATCATTCCTGCACATATTTCTATAGTTTTAATACATATTTATGCATCATACACATTGTATAGTACTCATTTGCGTACTTAAAAACTTTATACAAACGGTATCATACTAGACATTCCTTCTGCTACTGGTTTTTTCCACTCTAAGTTATGTCTTTGAGGTATATCCATGTTGATACATGTGGCTGAAGTTCATTCATTTTAATTGCTATATGGATAGGGCACAGCTTTGAAATGTATTTTCTGGTTGTTTCCTTTTTCTTTTCTTCTTTTTTTTTTTTTTTTTTTTTGCAGTTTTTGGCCAGGGCTGGGTTTGAACCCGCCACTTCTGGTATATGGAGCCGGCACCCTCTTCCTTTGAGCCATAGGCACTGCCCCCCTTTTTTTTTTTATTTTACACATGATCTTGCAAGAGGACTCTTAGGCCTCCACAGTGTAGATATAGAAGTGGGATGCCTGAGCCACAGAGGAGCATCTTCAACTCTTCTGGCTGTTGCCCAACTTCTCCCAAAAGTGGTTCTGCCAGTTTTAACCCACCTGTATAAACTTGAACATGCACTATATCCTTGTCTACATTTGGTTTTATCAAACTTTTAAAAAATGTCCATGAAGTGTTATGTTGCTAGGATTTTCATTTGCATGTCCCCTAATTAGCAGTAAGGGTGAGCATCTCCCCATGGCCTTACCAGGATGGCCTATTTATTGCCCTACGTCTCCTGGTATCTCCCCCAGGGAGATTCAAGGAGAAGCACAAAACAGCCAGCTGTTGAATCTTTGTCTGGACTCTCCATAACTCCTGACATTCTCCTAAGCCCTGGGGAGGGGAGGAATGAGGAATCAGCTGCCTGAATAGCCATGAGGAGTCAATCTTTAGGAGGCTGAAGAGAGGGAAGGAGAGAAGGTGCCAGCTCCCCACATTTACCCACCCACCCAATGACTGGAGTCCAGCACAGTGTCCCTGGTGGTGAGCTCTGGCATGGTTGGACAGGCCACTGCAAAGCTGGGGGTGATGAACAGCCTTCCAGCAAGGACCCGAGCAAGAGAAAGAATCAGAGCATGTGCCCACTGCCCTCCTGAGCAGAATCCACCGGGACAATTCTGTCGAAATGCAACAGATAGAAAATGCACACTGTTTAAGAATGCAGCTCCATGAATCTTCACAAAGGGAACATATTTGTATAACCACCACCCAAATCCAGAAGAGAACATTGCCAACACCCCAAATTTCTCCTCACGTCCCACCAAATCATTATTATCCTCCCCCAGGGGTCAGGTCACCCATTTTTAGATATATTATTCTGCCTGTTGGAGAGTGTAAAAACAGTTCTCTGGAATCTCCCTGGGGCAGGGGGAGGGAACCTATAGTCTTGGGTCATTAGAATACCATATGGATCTCTTAACATTTGGGCATATGGACTAAAATCATGGCAGAGGCCCCTTGCACAGCCAGGCTGGAGCCTCCTGGGCACTAGGAAAACAGGTGGTTGGGGCAGGAGCAGATCCCTGGGGTGGGGGGGGGGGTGGACAGGGCAGGGGTTATGACTAACTGGTAGGAAAGTGTTCTGATATTTTCACACACAACTTGGACTTGCTGGTATGTACAGGTCAGTGTCAGCCGAGGGTGCAAGCAAAAGAAGCAAACCCACCAAGAGGCCTCTGCAGCATGGGCAGGGGAGGGTGGGGACTTGGCATGGCTGTGGAGACATACCGGATTATTATTGCTATTGCAAGTATATTCTGGTGGATGAATGCACAGGACTTGGTGATGGATTACATGAGAGGTGAGGATGAAGAAGATGCCAAGGGCAACACCCAGGTCTCTGATGTGGGCATGGGGGTGGTGGCTGGTGCCACCTACCCAGACAGGGCAGCCTGGAGGAGGAGCAGGGTGAGCTGAAAATCCCGAGTTCAGTTTTGGGCATGTTAAATTTCAGCTGCCTCTGAGCCCAGCACGTAGAAATGTCAAGAGAATTAGAAATAGGATTTTGGAGTGGGAAGAAAGGTCTGGATGGAAGATTTAAGCCTGGGAGTCCTTGGCCTGCAGAGGATGTTTAAGACCATGGAAATAAATGAGATTCCTAAGGAGAGAAAATCCAAACAACCTAACGGTTATTGTTATTATAAATAGTCCTTAAGTGTGTTGATGATATTGAGGCTGTGTTTTTAAGAGTCCTTATCTTTTAGAAAAACACACTGAAATATTCGCATATAAAATAATGTTAAGTGTGGAATTTGCTTAAAAATAAACTGGAAGATGAATGTTATGAATATTTAGGCCATAAGCTGGTAATTGTTGAAGATGGATGATGAGTACATAGGAGTTCATTAAACCAGTCCTTCTATTTTTGTATACCTTTGACATGTTCCATACTAAAAAGATTTAAAGGAAACCAAGGATGAGACCCAGAGCCCTGAAGACGCCCCAAACATCCAGCAATCAGATGGGGGAGGTGAGAGAATTTGCAAAGGAAACTGAAGAGTGGACAGAGGGCTGGGAACACACCCAGGAGGGTCCCCATGGCCAGCAAGAGACATGGACTGGGGGGGGGGCAAGGTGACCACCGGCTGTGGAGGACACAGAGGGCAAGGCAGAGGAAGGTTCACTGTGCCTGGTAAACTCGCATTGTGCGGGACATTGCACAACAGGACCAGGAAAGCAGGTACAGTATTCAAAAGCCACCAGAGTGGACTGAGGGGCAGAGGGAGACGAGGGAGAGCAGAAAGGATGTGTAGACACCTCTTCTGATGAGCCCGACTGCTAGTGAGAATAGAAGGACAAGGAGATGAAGGGGGGGTTCCTTCCTGATGGAGAGAAAGAGAGAGCACCTTGATCCAGGAGAGAGGGGAAGTCAGGATGCAGGAGAGGACGGTTAGCCCAGGCCAAGAGATGCAGAGGGGAGGAATGGCAGTGAGAGGGGCAAGCTGAAGTGTCCATCGATGGCTGTCCTCCTGTCTACTGGAGCAGGATGCTCGGTCAGCAGATGCCCCAAGGGGGGCACTAGGAGAGAGGAGGAGAGTGAAGTGGGCTTGAACTAGTGGAGAAGGCCCCGCCGCACACCCTTTTTTGAACCTCTCCTTTAACCCTTTCTCAAACTCTGAAGTCAACTGCTGACTGATGCGGCAAGAAGGCCCCGACTGACAGTGTGAGAAGTGGAAGATCGCTGGGGTTGCTGGAAGTCCCAGGGACACTGAAGGACCGCCTCCCTCAGAGCCAGAGACACCGGCAGAAGGCCCCAGGAGTGAAGAATGTGCCCAAGCTTGTCAAAGGCTGTGTGACAACACCATAATTCTATGGTGGAAAAATCAGAGAATAACACAGCCAGTGGTGACAGGCTTGACTCAATAGTTCAGTGATTTATTTTCTGTCTATTTTACAAATAAACACTTTTTACCATAGTCTCTTTTTCCATAAACAGTATATTTATAGAATATGGCAGAAGGAAACAAAAGACAGGTGACATTTGTTAACTACCAGTATATATTTCCTGCTTTTTCATAACTGGTTAAGGCAATTAATGCTGGCTTCAATATTTTTCACTGTCTCCCTTTTAAAGGCTCATATATCCCCTAATGGCTGGCTTTGCTTCGGGAGGCACAGGGTTCCAACATTAAAAACAAAAATAGTCACAACCTTGTATCTGCACAGCGCCCTGCACTATCTAAGTCTGTCTTCAGCCTTGGCTAATTTGAGCTTCATAACAGGGTCCTGCTCCACAAGGTTGGCAAGACATGGTAGTATCTTTAAAACATTTTCTTTTAAATCCCCACTTAGCAAGCAAAGAAGTTGGGGGCCGGAGAAATGAGATTTGCAAAGACTGTCCAGCTTGTGAAAAGCAGACTTTAACTAGAACCCAGAGCCTCCAGCTTCCAGGGTTGGAGTCCGAGGGCCTGAAGCTGGCATGTGGGGGACAGGGCAGCCTGGGCAGGAGCCTGAGTCTCAGGACACATCAGTGATTCCCTGGGCCCCCTCTCCTGGCATCAGGCATTGCCAACTGGCCACAGCTGGGTATGAGAAGAAAACCTATTCCACCTCCAAAGACAGTGGCCCCTGTTAGAACAAAAAGCTCTGAAAAGCACCTTCACTGCCAAGCTTGGGTCATCCCTGAGACGTGCTCCATGCCAGAACAGGGCTTTGACTTTATGGAGACATGAGCAAAGGGCCAAAGAAAACAATAGTGGGACCCCCACTTCCCAGAGGCCAGACCCCTCCCTCAGTCCCTCTCCCCAGCATACAGTCCTGCTGACTCACTCATCCCCAGGGGACAGGAGGCCTTTGGAGGAAATGGCCATCACAGAGTGCATGGAAGAAACTTTGTAGGGACAAACCTCAAGATAGTCTCTGGTCTCCAGGAAGGAAAAACACAGCAAGGATTAAAATCACAAGAGTTGGCAACAGCGATAATCTCCAGGGCATGTGGGCGCCTGGTGAGCGCCATGCAGGAAGTACGATGAGGGGGAAGGTGGCGCAAGCTTGGCTGGATTCGGGAGCCAGCATTCTGCTGGCCAAGGCTGGGACATCTCCTCCAGTCCGGTGACAGGCTTAGAAACAGAGCTGGCGCCAGGGGCCGTATCTGCTTCTATAAGAACAAGATCGAGCAACCAGCTGGTCAGCAGTGATGAGCCCCATCATGGGTGTGAGTACCCATGGATGGAATCACCTAGAGTTTGCCTGCCCCAGGGGAAATTCTTTAAGGATTTATAGTTTAGACTTCTTAACAAAAGAGAACAGAGGCCCAATCTTCCTCTGCAGTAAACCCCATCTTTGCAGAAAATCACACACAAGGTAGTGACACAAAGTACACACTCATGCTTTCCTATTGCCCGCACCCACTAACCTTAGTCCCAGACACCCAAAGGCATCATCTGACTCTCTGTGCTCTCTCAGCACTGGCAGTCAGGAGAGGAGAATGACAATGGTGGCAGTGTGGCTCCCAAGTGGTCTCCTTCTAGATGGAGAGACAAGAGCGACAGGTTGGCATCATGGAGCACCGAGCTGCAACATAAGGCTGAATCCTGCTTTACTGTAGGCAAGATGGTGCTAGTGAATGCCTAGCGATGGGCACTACACAGTATTTCGCACAAGGCCAGAGATCTGCTCATTGTGCCATTCTACAGGACACGCCAACTGCCTTCTTGTGCCTGATGCTGTGCTGGCAACACAGAGGCTGCCAATCACTGTCATGTGGTGTTTGCCTAGTCCTTCCTATTATTTGCTGAACATACCTATGTGCCAAGAACCTCTCTGGGACAAGGAATCTGGAGACAAAGAAGGCATGGCCACATCATCAAGGAGCGTCCTGTGGTGAACTAATAATCTCCATCCTTCCAGAATGAATGGAGTCTCTGAAAATAATACAGGTTTTCTTGGCCTTCATTTGTTCAGGTCATATGGATTTCCGGAGAATAAGCACTGCTGTCAGCAGGGGAACACAATCATGGACATAGCGGAATGATCCCTGTCCTCAGGTCGCTTACACTCTTGTGGCAGGAGACAGAAAATAAAATAAGCTTACCACAATAGGTTTATGTGTCCCCAGTAAGCAAATTTAAAATATATATATATATATGGAGAGAGAGAGAGAGAGATTTTCTCACCATGGTTCTTGCTGGGAAGACAAGAGGGAGAAACAGCTGCAGCAGTCCACTGTTGCTGAGCAAGGGGGCAACATGGCGTGGGGAGGAGCCTTTGAGTGAAAAGCAAATAAGGAAGGCTTGCAGAATCCTAGGAACGATTCAAGAGTCCATAGCAGCCTGGGATGTGGGAGACTAAGCAACTCCACAAATGTAACCTGCCGTACTGACTTCTGATTAACCATCCCCGGGAATGCCGCTAAGATTTCTGCTTCATCTACTGTTAGCATATTGAACATAGACTTATAATAAATCCCACTCTTAGGCAAATTATAGGCTATGGTGCACAGAGCATTCTTGCATTTCCCTGAGGGGTCAAATTCGGTTGTCCTAAGCATGTATGCCCTTTCCCTATGGTATGAGCCCCAGGTCTCGGCTCTAGACATGGCTTCTTTTTCTAAATCCCTATTAAATGTTTCTTTCTGAGAAACTGGATTTGTCAGGCTCTTTCTTTAGCCTCTCAGCACTCTCAGCTCTCTCAGCCTCCTCATTTGCTGGCTGAGGAACGGAAACCATCTCTAGAGAAGTGTTCTAGAGTGTTCTTGGATTAAATGTAGGCACATCTAAGGAGATTGGAAGTGTTCCACACTCATTCTAGATGAAATGAGAAATTTTTTGATTATAAGATGCCATCTAAAGTTTTTTAACTTCATATCTAAAGTAAGTTGTGTCTTTTTGTTTTGTTTTGTTTTTTGCAGTTTTGGGCTGGAGCCAGGTTTGAACCACCACCTCTGGTACATGGGGCCACATGCCCCGCCCTAAAGTAAGTTTTTAAAAGTAAGTCTGATTTTGTGTGTGTATGTCTTTACACCCTAAATGACTGAAAGTTTCTTGAATATAAACTATATGCTTCTTTCATTCTTCTCCCTCCAACCTTTGCAAAGTACCGTAATCATTTTTTCCTTTGTTCAAGCATCTGCGTCCATGCATTCTTTCACTCCACGGGCACGTGCCAGTCACCCACGCTATGCAGAGCCCCAGTGTAGAGCCAGAGAGGAATGAGGCACATTCTTCTTTTTTTTTTTTTTAGACATAGCCTCAAGCTGTCCCCCTGGGTAGAATGCTGTGGCATCGCAGCTCACAGCAACCTCCAATGCCCGGGCTCAAGCGAGTCTACTGCCTCAGCCTCCCAAGTAGCTGGGACCACAGGCACCCGCCACAACACCCAGCTATTTTTTGGTTGCAGCCATCATTGTTATTTGGCAGGCCTGGGCTGGATTCGAACCCACCACCTTAGGTATACGTGGCTGGCACCTTAGCCTCTTGAGCCACAGGTGCCGAGCCATGAGGCACATTCTTGCCCAGGAGTGTGTCAAGAGGCCAGAGGAAACAGAAGCTGGAATAACTACAGTTGTGCCAATGCGATGCAAAACTGGCCCCAAGAGCTGTCCCAGCACCTGGGCTGCTATAGCTCTGGTCTGGGGACCCTTCGCTGCAGTGTCTGCCCCCCACCCCCTGCAGGCCTCTGCTCCAAGGCTTCTGCATTACGACCACCACCACCCCACAGCACTCCCTCTGCCCTTGATCCACCCTGTATTCTCTTCACAGCAGAATCACCACCTGATAATACATGGATTTATTGTCTGGACAATTCCATGAAGGCAGAGACCTTGTCCTGTTCACTGCTGAGTCCTCAGCTCCTATTACAATGCTCAGCACAGATGGTGCTCTGGAAATATTTGCTGAAAGAATGAAGTCGGAGAAGGAAGGAATAGAGGAAAAAGGAAGGGAGGGAGAGAAGGAGGGAAACGGAGAGGAAGGGAGGGAAGGGGTGCGAGTTGCCAGCACTAGTCAATCTGAGAAGGGTGTTGGGGTGGAGGGGGCCCTGGGCTGGGCCTTCCGGCACCAGTAGGAATTCTTTCACTGGGTGGGGAAGAGAGGAACAAGCAGTTCAGGCAAAGGAAACCTGCAAATCTAGGAGTCAGGAAGAAGCCATAGCGCTAAGTACTAAGGGTCTAGCGAGACAAGAGGTGAGGCCAGAGAGTTAGATGGGGACCTCTCCTAAAAGGCCCAGAGGCTGGCACAAGTGTCCTTGGGCTGCAGGGGATCATCCAGAGCAGTGAGGCAGAGGACGGGGAGGGTGGTGTGCTGGAGCAGGAAGAGAAGGAAGGAGGGTGGTTGTTAGCAAGGGACTGGTTGATTCAGACAGCAGAGCAGAGGGTGCAGGGGAGGCCTGAGAGCTTTCATGGAGGAGGTGACCCCCGGGTAGGCCATGCCGAAGGAAGATGAGCTTGGAGTGCATCTCAATAGGCAAAGGGTGGGAGAAAGAGCAGCCAAGGCCCCGGGGACAAGCTTGTGGAGGCTGACAGCCCCACTCCTCCCATCTCTGCCTTCCAGATAAGCAGGATGGACTTCAATAGGGCCCCCTCTTCTAGCAGTTTATGACCCCTCATTCCCTCCCCCAACCCCTCCCCTAACTGTGTCAGCCTTGAGTGTTCTCTTCCCCCCTGCCCTTGTGTTGCCTGGTGCCATCTCAAGGCCCAGATGCAGCCCAGAGACAACTCAGCCCCCACCCCTCCATGTCTGCTTGAACAAGCATGAGGGTTTGCTCTTTCCTGGGGGAGCAGGGAGTGCAGGGGCTGGCTTCTCCCTTCTGCTTATAGGCCCCTTGGCTGCATTGCCCTCTGCATCCCCTCCTTCCACCCCAACAAGAGTGGGGGGCAAGATTCACCCCAACTCAGGGACTCCCCATCAGGACCCTGCCAAGGAGCCAACATTAAGCACCTTGAGGAAGGCACAGACTGTCCAAAAGCGAGGATGTCCATAGAAGCCACCACCCATCTGGGGCTGGGAGAGATACGTTACACTTATAGAGCACCGCTCCATATAGCTCTAAAGTCACTTTCTGGTGCAAAAACATAAAAATGTATTATGTATGATTTGGTATCACATTTGATATATTTAGATAATTTTTTAGAAAAGAAAACCAATAAAACCTCTCTGGGAGAAAGAAATTCCCTCTCCCCCAAATTCTCAAGTTATTTTTGCAGGCTTCCTGGCCCTCTTTTGGAGAGAGGAGAGGCAGGGCCCCCACCCCGGAGCCTGGCTGGGGGAGGTTGCATGGCCTTCTGGTGCAGACACACCCGCCCAGCCCCTCCGTGGGATGTCAAATTGATTAACTTCATCATGGTCATGAGCTCCCTAATGTTTTTCTTTGAAATGTCTCGGCTCTAAACGATTGTGACCCAAGGCAATTTACAGTTACTTCCATTTTTTTTAATGAAGTCTGATTTAATAGTCGGAATGGTTAATGGCCTCGTCTGTCACACATAATAAAACAGAGCCTAATTGTATTTTAAAAAGGCCCTTTTGGTATGAACAGAAGCAACAACTTGATTGAATTGTGAGAGAGGGCTTTGGTGTGTGCTAAGATGGCTTCCCAAGGGCGCCGGGCACTTTCTCCCTGAGTCACCATTCATCCTCCCCCTTACTTCCAGCATCCTTCTTTCTTCTAAAGGAATTTCATAACTCCCTTAACCAGTTGAGACTCATGGCTGTCTGCGGCTTCCCTGTGACACCCCATCAAGGGCGCCCAGGGCTCTACACACCCTTCCATAATTATAGCCCTCCAGGCCCTCCCACGGAAGTAAATGTTCTTATACCCATTTTATACCTGGGAAAACTGAGGCTGGCCTGCCCAACTTGCTCAAAGCCCAAGGGCACTGAGTCAGTGCCTCACTGGATACTGTTGCCAGCCAACACACCCCACCCAGCCAGACTCCTCACATGCCCTCCTTCTCTGTAGCAGAGGAGGCCCATGAACCAGTCTAGGCATCAGCATATATCCTGCCCTCTTCAGAATCACTGTGGTCAACCACTGAATCCAAAGCTCATGGGAAACTGAGGCAAAGAAAAGCCTTAAACTTCATTTAAAGAAGAGTCCAAAGCTTTCTCAAAGGAACCTGAGGTTCCATTTTGGGCCACTGAGCAAAGAACACACTTAACCTTCTGTAAAATACAAAAGCAGGTCTCCTCCTCCAGGACAGCCTGAGAACCCCAGAGAAGTCTGGCAGGAGCTGTATCCTCCTCAATGGTCTGCCCACTCTGAGTGTCTCCACATTCTCTAAGCAAGGGTAGGCTGAGGCCTAGGGGCAGGGTGGTTACCAGTCAGCCTGGCAAGTGCCCCAGGTAAAGGCCAGAAGGCCTGCTTAGGCTCAGGTACACATCCCACACTGCCTGTGTAGTAGCTGTCCCTGGGAATAAGGGACAGTGAAAAAGAGACCTTGGGTAGGCTCTCCCCTCTTAGAGGGACAGCTCTCCTATCTGTACACACACCCTCACCTTTCTTGCTCTATTGAGCCTTTGTGAGGTCACTTGGCGTGGCCGCTAGAAGAATCATATCATGGGATCATGCCAGCTTAGACGAGCCCCTGGCTATGAGGTCATCTTGTATATACCCTAGGAGAGCTTTGGTGAAGGCAAGTGAGGGGGCCAGGTAGGCCCAAAGAGCTGGCCTAAAGTGAGACTAGATTCCTGTGGGAGAGGTACCCAGACCAAGGGGGTGGATCAGCCCAGCTAAGGCATGCACCCTGCAATCTCAGGAACTGGAGCCTGTCTGTACCCTCCTACTCTTCATCACGAAGCCTCTTTTAAGTAAGTGCTGCTGCCTGGATGAGGGGGAGTAAAAAGCATGTGGGCTCTCGTCCAGTCTCTTTGGCCAGAGGGGCACCCAGGAAAGACTGCTGAGGTTCTCCTGAGTTTGGGCAAGAGACCTGAAGGCCAGAACTCACAGTCTCTAGGGGCAGGGCCCATAGCTGTGCAAGTCCAACCAGCTTCTAACAGAGGAAGGGCCATGATGAGGATGAGAAGCCTCCTAAGGCCCTGGGCAGTAAAGTGCAGGGAAATAATGGGTGTGGAGTCAGATCAGGCTGTAACCTGCCCAGCTTCCACAATGTGTGATTTGAACCTTGTTTCTGTCTGGAACGGACAACCAGTGATCAGGACTTGCAGGGTGTAGACAGACCACACAGGACCATCCTAAGCACTCCAGCAGCCTGGGAACATCTCACTTTCTCCCCCATCACCAGTCTAATTCAATCTCAAAAGGACAAAAGGACAAACAAAAGCAGATATCTAAGGATAACTGGGGCAGAGGCTCTTCTGGAAAGACAAATTAAAATAAATCCTTTCAAAAAGAAAGCTGGGTGACTTTGTCCCAGACGTTCCCGTTGAATACAGAGACATATTCTCCTCAAGGATACAGTCAGGGAAACATCTAGTCCTGATTGTCACCATAAGGGAATGAGCCTTAGGATGAATTTAGCACTTCCCTGGTTTCCCTTCTTCCCCAGCTCAGGCTCCAGGAGATACACCCTCAATTTCTTTGCCCCTTATTTCCTCTGCTGTGCCCCTCTAGAAAACCCCCAATGCTGGTTAAATCAAGAGTCCATCCTCCTTGCCCTTGCACTGAGGAAGAAAAAGATAGCTGGAGATGAGCATGCTGCCAGGTTGCATCAGTCAGGCCATGCTGTTGTAACAACCAACTCCCAGATCACAGGGCCTGATACTTTAAAGGTTCATTTTGCCCTTGCAGAACGTGTCCACTGCAGACTGGCAGTGGGCTCTGCTCCCTGTGTCTTTACTCAAGCCTCCAGGCTGATGGGACAGCTTCTCCTGAGACATGGCCAGTATTGGGCAGAGGGAAAAGAGAACATGGTGAATACACACTGTTTCATAAAGCTTCTACTTAGATGTGACACAAGCATCACTTCCAATCATATTTTACTGATAAGCACAAGTCTTATGATGAAGCCTGATGTCATCAGGGAAGCAGGGAAATAGAGTGCCTCCCCCGAGAAGGCTGGTGAGTGTTTTTGCAGAACATTAACATTCTACCCAACAGGCTTACTGTCTCACTTAAAAGGCATGACTGCTGACCTCAAATATGTTCTGGATGTCTCCAGCAGCCATTCTCCATCTGCCCAGCCCACTCAATTCCCCAACTCCTCAATCCCTGTTCTAGGCCTTTCTTCTTTTATGCCTTTTTTCCATTCTTCCCAAAGGTTCAACACTTCCCAAAGGAAGAAGAGGCAACTGCAGAACTTTCACACACCTTCACCACCAAAGCTAACAACCAAGCTGTAGCACCGTGCATGCCCGCTGCCTCCTCTCCTCTCACTGTACTTGACTGCTCCATACTGCTGTCCAAAGACCCTTCCACTCACACACCACACTCCTGTCCCATTGCTTCTTTTGGTCCTCACCCCTATCTCCTAATACTCCATTTTCCCCTTTGTTGGAGCCTTCTCTTTAGTGTCAAACATGTTCCATCATCTCCCATCTTTAAAAACACACACTCAACCCACCTCTTTCTCCAGCCATCACTTCAGTTCTCTGCTCCTGTTTATGGAAAAAGACCTCCAAAACCTTATCTCTGCGGTCTGTCTCAAATTCCTCAATTTCCATTCTTTGTAGGCTTCCTCAATTTGGGATTTTTATTCAGCACCCATAGAGACGGGTCTTGTCTAGTCACCAGTGACCACTACATTTTTAATCTAATGGTCCATCAATTCTCACCTTTCTTACTCACCAGCAGCACTTAACACTGACCAATTCTGTCTTCCTGAAACTTGGTCTCAGGAGAACACTATCCTTTCATTCTTCTCACATTTCACTGGTGATTCCACTCAATCCCCTCACTAGTTTCAACTCATCTTTTCAATCATTGAACTTTGGAGAATCCAGGGCTTAATCCTCACCCCTCCCATTATTCATATTCACCTCCAGGTGGTACACCAGATGTGCAGCTTTGAGTGCCACCTGAACCCCAAACTTCCATCTCTAGTCCTCTCCATCCTCTTGCCCTCAACTTCAGATTTGTATATTTGGTTGCCTAATCAATGGCTCCATTTGGAAAAATGAAACACCTTCAAAACCAAACTCTTGATTTTCACCCCCCAAACATACTACCTCCCCCAACCCCCAAGTCATCTGATTCAGTGATTGGCAACTCCATACTCAAGTCTTTCAGGTCAAAAGCCTTGAGTTTTCAATTCAACCAATTCATCAGCAAACCCTGTTTACCTAGCCTTCAAAATACATCCCCAAACTAACTGCTTCTCACTGCCCCAGGCCAGAACCACTGTCATCTTTCACCTGAATGATTACTGCAAGAGGTGGTTAACTGCCCTCCCTGCCATGCCCTCTGCCTTCTTCCTCCAGGATGGAATGATCAAGACCAAGGCCAATCAAGGTACACCTCTTCTCAGAATCCTTTGAGGTCTTCCAAAGGTAGAGTAGAGCCCAGTGCGCTCACCATGGCCTGCAAGTCCTGTGTGACCTGACCCATTGCTACCTACATCTGTCTTCATCTCCTGCCATCCCTCCCTTGCTGCTCCTGATGACCCAAACCTACTCAGCAACTCCTTGGTCAGGCAGCAGTGCTCACTCATCCCTCAGCCAGGAAGGTTCTTCCCTGTGGCTTCCTGGTCCTTCCCTGTGGCTTTCTTCCACAGGTCTCTGCTCAAACATCACTTTATCAGAGAGGTCTTCCCTGACCACATTATATAAAATAGACTCTTTACAATTTCTGTCACTTTCTACTCTTGCTCAGCTTGATGTATTTTTATATTATTTATCACCACACATGCTGGGTTCTTTGCTCTCTCTCGCTCTCCAACATGGAAGGTAGGTGCCAAGAGAAGCAATTTTGTTTCATTCATTGATGATGTAGCTATAGTCCCTAGAGCAGTGCCTGCCATGACCTATTCACCCAATAAATAAGTGTTGAATGACTAATGAATAGGGGCCAGCAGAGCAGAGACAGGAAGTAATTCACTCCCTTGAAAAACAAGAACTAGGCTACTGTGGGACTTCCATTCTGCGAGACATTAAGCTTCCTAAATATTTAAGCTTTCGTAAACTGGGTTTCTGTTTTTTTCTGCAACCTAACTGGTCCCAAAAGGAGAGTCCTACCAGGAAGTCCATGCACAGCAGCAAGAGGCTCGGAAGCTGCCACTTCTGATATGGGTTTATGGGCCTCCCCGCTGAGTTCACATCTAATGTGAACTGGGACAATGCCTCGGAATCCACCATGATGCTAACAGCACACCACAAAACTCAGTGTTTATCCAGGGTTCTGGATCCCTGAGTAAGAACCTTGGAGAGCAAAGGTCACAACGAAATGCTGGTACTTACCCCCCGGCCCTAAGAGTAGCCTCTGAAGTCCTATTGCAGGGACCAGGTCAGTATCAGCCTCCCTATGGGTAGAGATGGGAAAAGAAGCAGGTAGTAGGAGGCCATTAGTATAAGCCAAGCTTTATACCATCAAATTCTTACTTCAAAGGGTGTGGGTTATCTTGTAGCATCTTTTGCTATTCTTTTCCATTATTGAACTTATCTTAAACTCACTCTGATCAGGCTCTCTCTTCCTTCACTCCACCAACTAAGCTCCCGTGATGGTCACCAGTGACCTCTGAGACTGTTGCAATCACCTCTGGTCATGTGGCTTCTATCCTTGCCCCTGTATAGTTAATCTCAATACAAAAGCTAAATCAAAGCAATCATTTTTAAATTAAGTCATATAATATCACTCTCAGCTCAAAACTCTTAATGGCTTTCCAACTTATTTAAAAAAACAAAAACTTTGTAACAGTCTACAAGGTTCCCTGTTATCTCTCTTTCTCTTACTTTACTTCTCTACCCTCTTGCTCATAATTAGTTTGTAGAATGTTTTTGTGATGTTCTATCGTGATTAGATTCGGGTTCTATATTTTGGCAGAAAATCCACTGCAATGACTGATGGTGTGCCCTTCTCAATACTTCCTATCAGGAGGCATGTGATGTCTGTCTGTCCTATTACCTGTGATGTTCAATTTGATCAAATTGTTAAGCAACTTTCCACTTCTGTCCTCTGTAAAGATCCATTTCTCCCCTTTGTAACTCATAAATAATCTGTGTGAATATCCTGATCTTCAAAACCCAGTAGGTTTGGTTTTGTTTTTTTTTCACCCAGTAGTTTTAATGTCCATTGATGATCCTTGCCGAATTAGTTTTTACCATTGTGGCTCCATAGTGATTTTCTACATTGTTGGTATTCTTTGTGGGGTGGGGCCTATTCTAGGGGTTGAAGTTAGTGTCGACTTGTCTGAAATCTGAGGTGAGGAGTTCAGGGACAAACACGGTGCATTCCAGGAAGAGTAAGCGGGCCAGGGAGACCAGAGCAGAGTGGCAGAGTGAACAGGAGGAGAAGGGTGGGACATGAAGTCAGAGAGGTAGCCAGTTTGGATCATTAGTCATGCTAAAGGAGTCTGACTTCATTCTAAGAAAATAGGAAAACAGTAAAATCTTGGGTACAGGGATGACATGATCTGATTTATCCTTTTTTTTTTTTTTTTTTTTGAGACAGAGCCTCAAGCTATCCCCCTGGGTAGAGTGCCATAGCATCACACTCACAGCAACCTCCAACTCCTGGGCTCAAGCGAGTCTCCTGCCTCAGCCTCCCAAGTAGCTGGGACTACAGGTACCCGCCACAATGCCTGTAGTCCCACAATGCCATTTTTTTGGTTGCAGCCATCATTGTTGTTTGGTGGGCCCGGGCTGGGGATTAGAACCCACCACCTTAGGTGTATGTGGCTGGCGCCTTAGCCACTTGAGCCACAGGCGCCGAGCCTGATTTATCCTTTTAAAAGATCAAATTATCTTTCCATTTTTCACCTCTCAGATTGAAAAAGTTGAATACATTGGGTAAGGAGGACATGGGCAAAAGAAGTGTTCTTATTCATAACCAGTGGTAATGTATCCCAATGCAAATTTTATGGAAGACTATTCTGCAGTAACTCAAAATTGCAAATTTAATTTGGTGCAGTCCTTCTACCACTGATCATTTGTCCTACTTGCATATGTGCAAAATGACATGGGTATAGCTACTCACTGCAACATTATTTATAAAAGTAAAACACCGGCAATGATAGAAATGCCCACAAGCCAGAGACTACGTATGTGATAGCGCATACACACAGTGGAATATTATGCAGTTGAAAAGGGAAATGAGAGCATTCTTTATTTGCTAATATGGAATAATTTCCAAGGAATAATCAATGAAAAAATTAGGGTACAGAATATTGGTTCTAGGGTACTGCCATTTAAGGTGGGATAAATATATATAATGGCTTGAATAGTGATGAGCTACATCCTGAAAAGATGAAAAGGAGACTGGTAATGTTGATTATCTCTGAAAAGGAAGACCTCAATGTCCACCCTGTTAGACATTTTCAATTTTATATCATATCAATTAATTTCCTATTTAAAAATAGAATGAAAATTAAAAGCTGGCCCTGGTACCTAAATAGAAAAAAGCAGAAACTGGCAGACCTGTTGGGGACCTGTATGTTCATTCCCAAAGAGTGGATGGTGGCTAATCCTGGGAAAAGAGGGAGAGGTGGTGCATCCTCCATGGCCATTTAGGCCCTTTCTTCTCCAGAACTCGTGAGTGTTACTGTCTCTCAGGATATTTCTGAAGAAGAAATCATCTCAGTAATCCTTTTATCATAAGGACATTTGCATTAGACAGTTTATCACAGCTCAATTTACAATCAACAAAATGTGTAAACAACCTAAATGCCCACCAACCCAGGAATGGATTAACAAGCAGTGGTATATGTGTACCATGGAATACTATTCAGCATTAAAAAAGATGGTGACTTTACACGTTTTGTATTAACCTGGATGGAGGTTAATACAAAACCTGGAACACATTCTTTTTAGTAAAATATCATAAGAATGGAGAAGAATCCAAAGTACTCAATTGTAATATGAAGCCAGTACAATCTAATACACATCCACATAAGTGAAAAACTCAAATCAATTCAAGGTGGGGAGCAGAGGAATGAGGGAGTGAGGAGAAGGGTGAAAGGAGGGGAAGGGGGAAATTACTATGTATGGCACACCTCTTGGGGGCAGGACACAACTATAAGAGGGACTTTACCTAACAAATGCAAGCAGTATAACCTAATGCTTTGTACCCTTAATGAACCTGAAACAATAAAAAACAAAAGTAAGAAATCAAATAATAAATCATCTCAGTAAAGTCCCCTTGTCAGGACCAGAGAGGAGAAAGGCCTTGCCAAAACCATATACACAGCTGGTTAGTAACTAGTCTATGAGACTGTAGCTCTCCTGAGTTCCAACATGGTGCTAACCCAGTTCTAATTACTATAGTCTTAGATCCCGTCTATCTCTTGGCCCAAGCCTCTGCATTTTCTACTATCCTTCCTATTCACCCACAGGCAGAACCTATCAGCTCTGTGGCATATGGGGTCTTTTCTCTCTTTAGCCTTCCTTCTTGCCCACTACCCAGCTCTCTGTTATCCCACCCTTCCTACTCTTCCTGAGATACACACACACACACATACACACAGAGGGCTAAGCTCTCTCAATGACCACCACTATAGTGTCCCCATCCATATGACCTCTCAGAGTGACCCTTCAGACTCTTAATTTCCCTCTCATACTCCTACCAACATCTTCTCTCACTCACCAGGCACACAAGTTGCACATTCTATGTCCCCATTCCTATAGTCCTTTCTGCTAACTAATCTAATTAATAGTAACTGTCTCCCTTCTACCTGTAGCAAGATGTTCATTTCACCTCACTCAGCTCCCTGGGTGAGCAGTCTAAGCACCAGGCATCTCAAGCTGCCTCCTTTCAGATCCACCAAGTGTTGGTACTACTGGTACTACACTCTCCCGACCACACCATCATTGCTTCTCCAGATGTCCAAAATGGGAGCTGGGTTGCCTAAACCCAGTGCTGTTATGCTCCCCACTCTACTCATTCTTACTCTAACATTCAAACTAAGAAGTCAATGGGCTAATCTTGCTCTGCCCTCTAAATATGTGCATGAGAACCAG
This sequence comes from Galago senegalensis, assembly GCA_963575145.1. Lineage (NCBI taxonomy): Eukaryota > Metazoa > Chordata > Mammalia > Primates > Galagidae > Galago > Galago senegalensis. The sequence continues at coordinate 7,827 of CAUYTI010019176.1, read as the reverse complement.
AGACTTTGGGAGCCACTAATGAGAGTAAGTAATTTTGAGAATGACAGTCCCGTGGCAGGCAGACTGGAATGTTCTTCTGGGACAGGCTTTCACCTAATTCCAAAAATATTGAATTCAATATCTCTCCACTGGGTTCCTGGAATGTTGTTGGGCTAGAGGGCCCTTGGGCCTGAGGTAAGGTTTTGCACTCTGGGAAGAGTCCTGTATAGACTCTGTCTTGCTCATGCATTGATAACACTTTGACCCCAGTGATACCACACACGACTATGAAGAAAAGTAGAGTGGACAGCCTTCAGTGTGGGCAAGTAAGAAACCAGAGACCTGAAGGTGGAAATAACTTCCCGTGTGCTCACAGGGGTGTGGGCTCTAGGCCTAATGCCACTTTTCTTAGTTTGGTGCTTTATACAGGAACCCAGAGTAACCCTGGAAAATATACATAACAAAGGCTTTATTGATAGCACATGATGTGTTCAAGGACATTCTATGACATGTCCAATACTTTGTCCTTCATTAGTAGCGTGTAGCTCAAAGTGCCATGCAAGATTGCAATGAGCATGGTGCACTAACGCCACATTACCCTCAACCCCTCACCATGCTTCAATGACATAATGTTCTCCAACCTTTTGTCCCTCACAGCACACTTGAACCTATAGTTAAACTTCCTCAGTACACTTAAATTATGGTGAACAAAAAAGGGGTTAAAAAAAAAAGAGACTATATCACTGTGCTTTGAACTTCTTTCAAAAATAATTTAATTAATGGTCTTTAAAAATTTTCGAGGCACACCAGTGTGCCATAGTGCACCGGTTGAAAATCACTGATCTGTGCTATGTTGCCTCAAATAATTCATTTCTCTGGTTTTCACTGAATAAACTTGTCCTATAGCATATCCCAGAAGAGGTAATTGCAAGAAGGGAAAATCTGAAAAAATGAATGAAAGGATGCATGAACATTATTCATATATTTAAAGTTTATGGCTACTCTCTAGTTTGTGAAGCACTTTTGCAATCATCATCTGTTCCTCCTGGTGTATCCCTCCTATCACCTACAGCTCAGGAAGAGAATCCAAGACTTACCACACCGGCAGTGCCCTGAAGACATCAGCCTAAAGGGCTATTCTGTCCAAAAAGACCAGAAATCAAGCAAATATTGCTTCTTTCTGGATACAAAACCCTGACCTGCCTTTATCTGGGACCTAAAGGCTGTTCTGATCTCCACCTATCCTCCACCCCCCCAAGAAAGATGAAACCACAGTACAGGAAAAGACTCAGTGGAGGAGTGGGCAAGACTAAGGTGGGGGAAAGGGTTGCCGTGGGAGGACAGCTAGGATAACTCAGCATCTGCTCTCGCCCACGGCAAACAGGAAACACCCCTAAGGTGATGGCGAGGGGGATAAGCAGAGTGAGGTAGCCTCTAGTTCGAATCCCAGGTCTGCCCCTTAAAACCAGGTGACCTTGGGTAAATTATTCAACCCAGCTGAGCTTCTGTTTCCTCAACTGGAAAACAAGGACAATACTTGCCTCAATCGCCCTTTGCTTTCAAGTGCATAGTTCTATACAAATTAGAAGACAGAGCACCTACACTCATGGAACACAGGAAGTGAACCTATAAACGGATGCATCTGTTCTTATATCAATGGCTCTGTTATATTCCAGTGAGAGAAATGTGGTGCTCTTCAAAGTAGAGAGAGCCCATGCAATATAAGAGCTAAGAGTGAAGCTCTGCCTGCAAAGAGACCTGGATCCAAATCTGCATCCCACCACTTCCCAGCTGGGCAATGCTGGACAAATACATCCTCTGTGTGCTTCAGTTTCCCCATCTGTGAAATGCAGATACTACTTGGAGTGTTGTTAAGATTAAGGGAGCTGATGTATGTAATGCCCCATTAAACAAAATTTTTTAAAAATTGGTTTAAAGACCTACTTGGCTTTTATTAGTGATTCATGAATCAGGCAATAGCTCTTCTAAAGATCTAGGCAGGACAGTATCTTATCTAAGATTTAGATAAGCCACTCTGGTGGGCATAGCGAAACAGTCAGTTTTCATAAGGTAGCTTGAGCGGGGAAGGAAACTCCATAATACAAAAGGTGGACTGGCTAATATCAGGTTACTTTCCCTGTAAGGGTTAAAGCAGAGGGGACTTCTTTAGCAGCTAAAAGTGGCATCTTTGGGAATTTGGCTATTATCTCTCTCCTGAAGTCTCAAGGTCAAATAAACAGCCTAGTTTTGTGACATGAAACATTATCATGAGTCTGGTCTGTTGGGGCCTAGTACAGGAACTCAGCACAAACCAAGGGCCTCCCATAAATTTTATATAACCTGCTTTAGCTGTACTATGGTACCTGGCACAACAGCTATACCTAAGGCCTACGTATCTTCATGAGCCTTACTTTGCTCCAAACATTTCTGGGCTTCTCTTTAAAAACTGATAACAGAGTTAATTTATGAACTACACACACACAAAACCAACAACAACAAAATAGACTCATTGTTTTATCTCCAGCCTTTATGCAACACCAAACAGCATCTTATACTGTAATCAACTGAGCAGTTCAAGGCTATTTCTAAAAAGAGATCTAGTAAAGAATTAAAGGTGCCTAAGGCAGTGCTCAGGGAAGCATTCTCAGTAACAGTGCCCAACAGTAGCACCCTGGGAACAAGTACTGTCTCCCAGGGCATCTCTGCAGAGATAAAGGTCAAGAGGATAGAGACGTTCTCTGCACTTTAGGCTCAAATCTTAAGCACTCTGGGGTCTCTAGTTTCATCCTTCCCATTTCCTCTTTACTCAGTTCCTTAAAGCATATGGCAGATGCCATTTGGTGGTAAAGAAATGTCACAGTTTCCCAGGCCAGAAGAAAGCTGGGTGAGTGTGTGGGTGGAGTGGTATTTTATAACCCTCCAATCTAGAAAGCAAACCAGGTAGAGGTTACGGTAACCCGCAGGGGACCTGGAGAGCAGACTAGCTGGTCTAGATGTGGCCTCTCATACAGACTGGCCTACAGGCCCCACCCCTACCGCAGCTCCCCTTCCCAGTGGGCTAAAAAGGACTCAGACCAGAAAGACAATTAAACCTTTTAGAGTCTGTGCCAGGTCTCCCAGACTCCTCTTGCCTCCAGGTCAGAGCTCAAGAACCAGGCAGTGACTCCAATCTTTTAAGAGCTTTGTTGGATGACAGCCAACGTTTAGCCTCATCTGTCTGTAATTCTCTTTATATCTCCTAAGGTTTCCCCTTTACTGGGCACTCCCCTGCCCTTCTCTCTGTCTGATGATTGAGGTTTTAGGGAGATCTCATTTTTTCCCACCTAATACCTGTTACTTGGGTAGAGATGTCTTTTTAATTCTCCAATCAAAAGGAACAAACTACCCACTTCCTTTTGACTCATGCATGGCCTGAGACATTCTTGGATGTGGAGTGCAGTGGACTTGCTGAGGAAACCTTTTAAAGGGATGAGGGAGTATAATTTAAATGCATAATAGATTTCTACACCATTTGCCAAAAGCCATCCCAAAGAGGGCTGATGTGATCTGTGAAATGCTGGTAATTATAGAGTTGAAATATGTATCCTTTCAGACATGAAGTCAGAGGGCTTCTGCCCTCCAGGCTGCCCATACTAGCTGATCTGAGCACAAATACAGAGGAGCCACTGGAAAATATCACAGCCCAAGTAAACGGCCCATGAAACGGCTTCTCATCCTGGAAAGAAGTCACCTGACATAGGAATACTGAGAACCAAGCAAATTCCAAATTGTACACATGTGACAATAAACTACATGATCACCAAACAAGACATTTCCCTATTCCAGAACTTCCTGGGATTTCTCTTTGTCCCTCCCCCTCTTACTTGCCATTCACCTCTCATCACCCTCCCCACTAAGCTCACCACCCCCTCTGTGCTTCTGCTCAGGCTATGCTCTAAGGACAAGTGCTATCTACCTTCCACACTCACCTTGGCACATCCTGCTTGCTCCCACTGTGACCCTGCAGCACTTTGTGCCACAGACTAGACTTTCCATCTCATTCCACAATGGTAGGCACAAAATTGGTGCTTAAAAGGACTGATTGAGCAAGTAACAGATTTACGTGTGTGAATAAAATAGCCCCATGTGTCAGCAAGAGTAACCATGTACCTTCCTCACACCCTTGCACCATCTTCTGAATTCAGCACCATGTCCTTACACCATGGGATGAAAATCCTGGTTTTCTTCTGCCAAAATAACTTCTGTGCCTGTCTTGTTCTTTAAAGGAAATACTTATTGACCTACACATTTTTCTGTTGGAATATGTACTATCATCCCCTGAGGAGTGGAGTGCCCTGCAGTGTTCTTTAGGACCACACCACAGTAGCTAGTTTCCACTGAGACCGTCTAACTTCCAGCCCCAGCCCTGGATGTGGAATAAAGAAGGCAAGAACTGTCTGCTGTCTATTTTGCTTCCAGGGATGATGGCTTCCCACATCCGAAAGCCTACGCTGCTTTGAAAGAAGCTAACTCTGAAATCCACAGCAGTTCTTTGGCGCTTTAAGGGACCACTTTACTTCTATGAGCTGGATCAAGTGGGCTGGTTTCCAACCCTGCCATCTCCTCCCATTCTACCCTCACTCCAAATACACATTTCAAAGCTTGTCAGAATCTTTGAACACAAAAGAGAAAATGAGAGCAGCTCATCAAGATGGAACCCTATGGAAGGCAAAAACCAAAGGTGGGGGGAGCTCACCAAGCATTTCAAAGAAAACAACTTAAAAATTAATGAGCTCTCAAGAAAGGAAGGCATCATAAGAGAATCAAATCAAGCTTAGTCTTCTGAGCACCTGCCAGATGATGAAGGTTCTTTTTTCTCTTTTTTTTTTGAGACAGAGTCTTAAGCTGTCACACTAGGTAGAGTGCTGTAGTATCACAGCTCACAGCAACCTCAAACTCTTGGGCTTAAGCAATTCTCTTGCCTCAGCCTCTCAAGTAACTGGGACTGCAGGTGCCCGCCACAACGCCCAGCTATTTTTTGGTTGTACTTGTCATTGTTGTTTGGCAGGCCTGGGCTGAATTCTAACCTGCCAGCTCTGGTGTATGTGGCTGGCGCCCTGGCCACTGAGTGACAGTGCTGAGCCTCAAGAAGGGTTTATTGCACACCCATTAGGCACTGCTAGAAATGTTGAAGAGGACAGAAAGATGCAGAATATGTCTGCATGGAAACGAAATGTTTGAAAGAAATGGGTTAGTGTCTGATCTAAGTGGTACTAGTCAAATCTAAAGCATTCCTCTTGAAGGCTCCCTATACTGAGGTAACTATTTTGTAACATACAGACTTGCTATGCCAATGTTTCTTTCATGAACATCCATGGCACTGCCTCCCCAGTGCCCCAGAGGAGTTCTTATGCACATTTCCCAAGAACATCTAAGTGCTGCTGCCACTTATTGCCATGGGAAGGGTGATTTTTAATGGGGGCAGTGAAGGAAGACTTTGCAGAGGATTTGGAATTTAAGCTGGGGCTTACAGAATAGATAAATTTAGATGTGCAGAGCAAAGGTCAGAGAGCCATGAAGTTAGGTATACTGTGTTGGTCTGTTTTACCCTGCTATGAAGTAACACCTGAGGAATTAAGAGGTTTATTTGGCTCACAGTTCTGCAGACTATACGAGAAGCATGGTGGCAGCATCTGCATCTGGTGAGGGCCTCAGGGAGCTTCCAGTCAAGGTGGAAGGCAAAAGGGAGCAGCAGTGTCACCTGGTGAAGGAAGGGGCAAGACAGAGAGGAGGTCGTGCCAGGCTCCTTTAAATAACTGACTCTTCTGTGAACCAATAGAGTGAGAATTCACTTGGCTATCTCTGGGAGGGCACCACACCATGCATAAGGGATCTGTCCCCATGACTCAGGCACCTCCCATTGGACCCCAGCTCCAACACTGGGGATCAAATTTTAACATGAGAGTTGGAAGGGCCAAACATTCACACTGTATCACATACATAGGCCTGATTATGATAACTGTTCACTCAGCAGGGTAAACAAATAACAAAGGGAATGCTGAGAAGCAATAGAGGGGAAATGGGAAAGGTTCATGGTGGAGGCAATAGCCCAAAATGGGCTTTGAGGAATAAATAGTGTTACATCAGGCCATCAAGAGGAGGACATTCAAGGTACTTAGAACCAAGAAAGACAAAGTCACTGAAAGCCAGAGAGAGCAACTCTGGGGCAAGAACATGTAGGTTAGGTTAGTACTTTGACAATATTAAAGATCTAATTTTCTTCATATGTGTCCCCCTGCTCCTGCTTTTCGATAAAGTTAAGCCATGAAGCCTGATAGTCACAGGAAAGGGGAGGGTGTATACTGAAGTAATGACACAGTCACACCTCAGCTGTGACCTTCAGAGCCTTCTTTTGTTAATTTGGTTTGACTATTCTTTGGCATCTGTAGGAAGATGATAAGCTGTCTTGGAAGTCAGGTTTTATTGGTAATGAAAAGGGAGTTCTAAATTCTGAGAGCTCCATTCACATATCCAAAGCAAAGCTTGGACAACTGAACATGAGTTTCACTCTAAGCCACAGATCAGGAGTGGGGAACCATTTCATGTTGGAAGGCCTCATTAATCTAGCTGTAATCAAATAAGGCTACATTCAAGAAACTTCAATTTGATATACTTAAAAATGTATATTAATTTGTAAAAACCTTTTATGTATTAATAATTTCAAAAAGTAAAAACTATTTGTTAATTTAAAAGTTAACTAATCTTTTATGATTTAGTTGTGTCTGTTTTCTGTAGAAAGCATTTGAATATTTGGCTGCAACATGGAGGTCCACAGTTTCAGCTAATCTTCTAGATGGGTATCAGTCATTTGTGACCTTAAGGGTGTCATGATTTGGGTTGGGTAGGAGAACATAGATAAGCAGCAATTAGTGGTTGAAAAGCAAGAAAGCATTTTTCGGCCATGTTGCCAAAAACTTATCTTTCTTAGCATCAAAATGACCATAAAATGTCATCAACTCTGAGCTCAATCAATTTCATCTGTGGTTCATTAAGTGCCTTTGTGATATCAACTAGGTGAGGCTGAAATGCTAATTTGAGTGTGATGTCACAATTCTCAAAGTCAGGGAACCTTGCATTGTATTCTCCAATTAACAGGTCTATAACAGCTGCATATTTTTCAAATGATTTGCATATATCATTCTGCTCATCAATGACCTTTGCTAAACGGGAAAAATTTTCACCCAAAATTCCCTTTTGAAGAAGCAGCATTTTGGAAAAAGATACTTTTTTTCCGAAATGCTTGAATTTTTGTCACATATCCTATATAGACTTACATATGTTTTACCTTGTAGAGAAATATTCAAGTCATTTTGAGTTGACACCATATCACACAGAAATTCTGCATTCCTGTGAAATATTCTTCCAATAATTCACATTACTGATTCTGTTCTTCATAAAATTTAACTATTTGTTCTCACAGAGATACAATTTTGGCTAACACCTGTCCCTGCAATAGCCAGTGCACTTTAGAATGATATGGCTAATCCACACTGAATACCTTATCCTTCAGCTTTACCATGTTAAGAAACTGATGATGCCTTGGGCAAATATAGTTAAAAAATACTTCTTATAACTTGTTGCAAAGTGTCACTGAAAGTAGGTTTAGCACAGAGACTTTGCTGATGCAAGATACAATTAAAGGAAATGAGAGCATCTGGATCTGTTAATATCTTTTTTTTTTTTTTTTTTTTTTTGAGACAGAGCCTCAAGCTGTCCCCCTGGGTAGAGTGCCGTGGCATTACAGCTCACAGCAACCTCCAACTCCTGGGCTCAAGCGAGTCTCTTGCCTCCGCCTCCCAAGTAGCTGGG
>CAUYTI010019175.1:0-20638 GCA_963575145.1 Galago senegalensis | reverse complement strand
CTGTGGTCCCAGCTACTTGGGAGGCGGAGGCAAGAGACTCGCTTGAGCCCAGGAGTTGGAGGTTGCTGTGAGCTGTGATGCCATGGCACTCTACCCAGGGGGACAGCTTGAGGCTCTGTCTCAAAAAAAAAAAAAAGAAAAAGAAATGCCACCTCTTTCCAGAAGTGTGCCTGCTGCCACCTCCCCACCCCGTTCCTGTCCCCTCCGGCCCCAGCAGCAGCAAACAGAATGTGAAGTGTCCGCTGTCTGAAGGCTTTACAGCAGTGGCTCCTCTGAAGGTGTGCTGGTAATCAGTGTGGAAAGAAATGACTGATGGGCAGGGCCTGGTGGCTACTCTGCAAGGCCCACCTAGAGAGTTCTGAGAGAGACCCAGCTCAATGGACAGTGTGGCAGGTGTCTGCTGTCTTGCCTGTTTGGCACTCTATTTCCCTTGAGGGATTCTACTTTTTCCATGGGGTTCTGGGGGAAGAGATGACTGTAGTTCCCACCTTTTCCTGGCCTTATGTGGTCCTGTACTTCAAATCTGGCCCATGCAGACACACCATCCACTGTGGCCTTCCCTGATGTTTACAAGTAATGAAAGAAAAAGACCCTCCCTGTGAGATGAGCTGCTGGATGCTGGTTTGGAAGGGTAGGGGCTCCTTCCCTCCCTGTGCCAACAGGCCAGAAAACCACTGCTGAGACTGAGAAGGGACAGAAGCAGAAACAAGTAAGGGATGGGGCAGAGGCACCGAGCCCCTGCATCCGGCTGTCCTGGGCTTCCCATTATCAAACAAATATATTTCTGTTCTGCTTCACTTGGGGTTGGAGTCAGATTCTGTCATTTCAACAGAAAGAGTCCCTAAATATCTACTTTGTACCATATCTCCCACTGTTACCCAGCCATATTTCAGCCAAACTTCATTTTCCTGTGTCTTCAACAATTTTCTTGAACCGGAGTCTCCCTTCCCTGTATCTTTACCCGTCAAATTACTACCTGGTAATCAAGCCCTACTGAAGAAGTTAAAGTGATGTCATGTGTACAGTTTAGATGCTATCTGAAATGGAAAAAATAAGTTTGCCTATTAAACATAGGTTATTTCAATGCCAAAAAGAACACTGATATAATAGAAAAACATGCAAACAATTACATAATGGTTTAATATATGTATTTTTAACATGAAAAGGCATTCTTGATACATTTAGTAAACAAAGTATGTAGTACTGTTTGGTGCATATTTGCATAATAATGCAAGAGAGAGAAAGCAAGCAACCAAAAAAAAAGAAAACAGCAGAAAGAAATCCATGTCCTACAACCCCAGAAAAGAGCGCATGACCTAAAGTGCCAGCAGAGGGCGCCCAAAGGCAGCTCCGAGGTCCACTCTTGTGGACTCTGGGCCAGAGACTTGAGTACTTTGGTCAGTAAGAGGACTCAGTTACTGAAAATGGAAACAGGAATCGGAAAGTACAAATGTCTATAAAGAAAATTAAGATTCTGTCTGCCTATAACATCACCCAAATGTGCTGGCGTAAATGCTCCTCAAATCTGAAAGACACTGATGAGATAGTGTGATTTTTAAAACTTCAACATACAAAATTTACTGTGTGGTCCCCTGAAGAGCATCTCAAAAGGAGACAATGTGGCTGCTAAACACACAGGTATCTGGGTAATTTAATACGTCACGCTGACACGGCTGCCAGCTTGAAGGGGCTCTGACAAACCAAATAGGGGACAATCGGGCCACTGAAATAATTAAGGAGAACAATGGATTATAAACCATTAGAAAAACAGGAATCCAGAAGTCTCTGCAAACAACGAACAGACAAAGGGGAAGAAGGATGACCCCATTACAGAAGAATGCCATCCTGACCAGCCTCGTGTCACGTATAATCAACAGATGCTAAATCCAGGGAGAAATCTGGATGAACAGCAAGCTACCTACCACTCTTTAAGTACCTCCTTACAGATTAACTAGTTAACCAAAAGGAAAACATATTCAACAGTACAGTGGAGAAACGGGCAACACTTAGCCCGGATGACCAAAATAGCCATCACCCTGGGACAGGCAGATGGATGTGACTTCAAATGTGGTAGTCTACCTACGCAGTGTTCAGCTGGGAGTGCGAAACCTGGATTTAATTGTGAGGAAACATCAGGCAAATCCAAAAGGAGGAAGGTTCTATTTTTCCTACTATACTCCTTGCTTGAGAGAAGAATGGTTCTACTTGTAAAAGGGGAAAAGAGCTGCATTCTTCAAAAACATCAATGTCATTAAAGACAATGAAAGGCTGTAAAAGCGATCCATATTAAAGGATATTAAAAACATACAACTTAAGATATACCCAATCCTAGATCAAGTCCCTAATAAAGAAAAAAACATTACTGAGTCAATTGAAAAAAATTGGAATATGACCACAGATTTAAGTTCTCTATCAATTTCAAATTTACTGAAGTTGACAACTTTCCACTAGTTGTGTAAGAGAGTATCTCTACTCTTAAGAAATACAAACCAAGGTTTTTAGAGGCAAGGGCCATGATGTATGCAACTTACTCTCAACTAGTTCAGAAAATCACACAGACTGATAGAACAGATGGGCTAAAATGTTCACAATGAGAGCAGCTGAGTAGAGAATGCAGGTGTTCCTTATTCTCTTCTTCCAATCTTTCTGTAAATTTGGAAAAGGCTTTTTTTCAAATGATGGAAAAGAGCCCTTCTGCATCAGATTTAGCAGCCTGGAGGGAGCTGGAGCAAAAAGGAGCAGGACCCCACTCACAGCCATGATGGGAGGGGGAGGAGCCTAACAGGACTGAGCTATGGCCACAGATTAGACACTCAGGCACATCCTGGTCCCCTGCCTGATGCTTCTGAGAGCTGAGAGGATGCTCTTCACCTCCTGCTGCAGCAGCTTCAGAGTCACCCTCCACAGAGGGTCTCATCATCATCTCCTTTGCTGGCCACATCTTCCCAGAGGAAGACAAGAGAGGACTTTGCCTCACAGTCAGGATGAGAGGGTGGGAAGGGAGTGAGGTTAGTGACCACCACCACCCTTTCACCTTAACTGTGCCACAGTACACAAATGTCAATTCAAAAAATGGACTGTGTGCCCCAAAATAGAGACATTGACATTTAGAACCAAATAGAAAACCATGAAATGAAACTAACATCTTACAGCCAACAGCCACCTGATCTTTGATAAACCAAACAAGAACATACACCTGGGCAAAGAACTCCTATTCAACAAATGGTGTTGGAAGACTAGATATCCACATGTAAAAGACCTGCACCTCTCACCACTTACAAAAATTGACTCAAGATGGATAAAAGATTTAAACCTACGCCATGAAACAAAAATCCTCAAAGAAAGTATGGGGAAACACTTGAAGATATCAGCCTGGAAAAAAGTTTACGAAGAAACCTTCCATGGCCATTGCAACAACAATAAAATAAACAAATGGGACTTAATTAAACTGAAAAGCTTCTGTACAGCTAAGGAAACAACAACCAAAGCAAATAGACAACCTTCAGAATGAGAAAAGATATTTGCATATTATGAATCAGACAAAAGCTTGATAATTAGGATCTATAGAGAACTCAAGTTAATCAACAAAAAAGACCCAACAATCCCTTATATCACTGGGCAAGAGACATGAATAAAACTTTTTCTAAAGAAAACAAATGGCAGGTGGCACCTGTGGTTCAATGGGAAGGGCACTGGCCCCATATACCAAGGGTGGCGGGTTCAAATCTAGCCCCAGAGAAACTGCCACAAAAAAATAGCCAGGCGTTGTGGCAGGTGCCTGTAGTCCCAGCTACTAGGGAGGCTGAGGCAAGAGAATTGCCGAAGCCCAGGAGTTGGAAGTTGCTCTGAGCTGTGTGATGCCACAGCACTCTACCAAGGGCCATAAAGTGAGACTCTGTCTCTACAAAAAACTAAAAATAAAAATAAAACAAATGGCTAACAAACATATGAAAAAATACTCATCATCCCTAATCATCAGAGAAATGTAAATCAAAATTACTCTGAGGTATCACCTAACTCCAGTGAGAATGGCCCACATCACAAAGTCTCAAAGCTGCAGATGCGGGCGTGGATGTGGACAGAAAGAAACACTTTTACACTGTGGGTGGGATTGCAAACTAATACAACCCTTTAGAAGGAAGTATGGAGAATCCTCAAAGAACTCAAATTAGATGTCCCATTTGATCCTGCATTCTATTACTAGGCATCTACCCGGGGGAAAAAAAATCAATTTTATCATAAGGACATTTGTACTACACTGTTTATCACAGCTCAATTTCCAATAACTAAATTGTGGCAATAGCCTAAATGCCCACCAACCCAGGAATAAATTAACAAGCTGGCATATGAACTATTTAGCCATTAAAAAAGATGGAGACTTTACATCTTTTGTATTAACCTAGATGGAGGTGGAACACATTGTTCTTAGTAAAGCATCACAAGAATGGAGAGGCAAGAATCCAACATACTCAGTTCTAATATGAAGGCAGTAGATGAGCTAAAGAAGGTGGAGGGTTGGGGAATGAAGGAGAGGAGAGCGGGGAAGAGGGAGAGCATGGCGGGGGTCACGGTGTATGGCACACCTCTCGGGGGTGGTACACAAGTGCAAAAGGGACTTTATCTAACAAATGCAATCAGTGTGACCTAATTCTTTGTACCCTCAAGGAATCGCAAACAATAATAAAAAAAAAACCCTGAAATCTCATATTGATTTAAAAAAAGGGACTTTGTTTCAAATGTGAAATTCCATTTAAAATCACACAGGTTGCTGGGCTTGGTGACTCATGTCTATAATCCTAGCACTCTGGGAGGCTGAGATGAATGAATTGCTAAACTCAGAAGTTCGAGACCGGCATGACCATCTCTACTAAAAAGAGAAAAAGCGAGCCAGGCATTGTGCTGCATACATCTAGTCCCAGCTATTTGGGAGGCTGAGGAAACTCTCTTGAGCCCTAGAGTTTGAGGTTGCTGTGAGGTATAACGCGGCCTTGGCACTCTAGCCTGGGTAACAGGGTGAGACAGCTATCTAAAAGAAAAAAAAAATCACACAGGCAGATGCTCCCTTATTTACATAATTTCTCAATCCTTAAAACCTCTATGAGGTAAATACTCTGCTTCTCCCCATTTTTCAGAGGGGAAATGAGGCATAGACAGTTTGCGCAAACATCTCTTTAGATATAAAGCTAGCAAGTGAAGGAGTCGGAATTTGAAACCAGGTATTGCCCACAAGGCCCTGCTTTTAGAATCAGGTGATAAGCCAGCCCGTCCCCCCACAAATTCCCTGAGGATCTTGTTCCAAAGCATAGTCCGTACAGCTAAGCACGGGTGATGGCAGGATGCTGGTCACGGAGGCACGGGACCCCACTCAGAGCAACAGGGTGATAGAGGATGATCTTGAATGGAGTAGGAACTTGGTTTTTATCACAATAAAATAACAAATATTCATTAACATTTACTTAATCCTTACAATAACAAAGGGTCAGTAATGTTCTCTCCAACTTGCAGATGAATAAACATCCGGAACTGAGAAATGAAGGCAAGAGTCCCAGAGTCTCACAGTTAGTTCTCCTCACACTGCCCTACACAGTGGGGAGCCGTCTGGAGTTATCAGGAATGGAAAAAGGAAGCGCAGAGCTGTGCTTCACCTCCACATGCCTCTGGGCTGCAGAGGGAGACGGGAAATCAGCAGAGGTGCCCAGCAGCAGCACCACGGGTGTTACTCTCTGAATTGTGTCCCACCAAATTCCTGTGCTGAAGCCCAAATCCCCCACATGACAGTATCTGGAGATTGGTCCTTGAAGGCAGTAACTAAGGTTAAATGAGGTCCTAAGGGTGAGGCCCCAATCCGATAGGGCTGGTGTCCTTATTAGAAAAGGAGATGTTGGCTTGGCACCTGTAGCTCAAGTGGCTAAGGACCCAGCCACATATACCTAAGGTGGCGGGTTCAAATCCAGCCCAGGGCCCGCTGAAACAACAATGACAACTGCAACCAAAAAATAGCCAGGCGTTGTGGCAGGTGCCTGTGGTCCCAGCTACTTGGGAGGCAGAGGCAGGAGACTCGCTTGAGCCCAGGAGTTAGAGGTTGCTGTGAGCTATGATGCCACAGCACTCTACCCAGGGGGATAGCCTGAGACTCTGTCTCAGAAAAAACAAAAAAAAGAAGAGGAGCTGTCAGGGATGTGCCCACGCACCCAGATAAGAGGCCATGGGAAGGCACAGTGGCTGTTTGCAAGCTGAAGCCAGCACTGGGCCCTTACCTGGAATCTACCTACCCTCCAGCCCCTTGGACTTTCAGCCTCAGAAAAGTGAGATAATAAATTTCTATTGTTTAAGCTGCCCAGTCTGTGGTACGGTGATGGCAGCCCAGGCCAACTAATGTGAAGGGCCGGGGCCAGGGCACAACAGGAGGAATGCGAGGCAAAGACACGCTGCAGGAGCCTCGGACAGGCAGAGACAGGCCGGAGACCAGCCAGATCCCAGGAGATGAAACTGCTAACTGGGATTCCCCGGCAGGAGTCCTGAAGATGGTGACAGCATCAGTGAAGATGGTAACAAAGACTGTGATTCAAAAAGAGAGACGAGACTTCAGCTGATAAGAGAATGAGTTCCGTCTTGGTGGGCTTCGTGTGCAGCGCTCAGGAGACTGCTGTATGCAATGGCCAGTGGCTAGAAACTGAACTCTGGAGCTCAAAAAGAGTTGGGGGTGGGGGGAAAATACAAATGTGAGACACCCAAGGACAGTCAAGGAAAAGCCCAAAGAGGACAGAGACCACACGAGGAGAGGGGAGGGGAAAGGAAAGGGAGTGAACACAGGCCAGCAGGAAGCAGACCAAAGAGCCCAGGAAAGGCAGGAAGTGCCCTTCAGAATATAATAATGATTATTATGACTCACCCCTGAGGAACCCTTACTACGTGCCAGATGCTCTATGCACTTCACGCCAACCCTACAAGGCAGGGGCTTTTCACCACCCATTTCACAGACGGCAAAACTGAAGCACAGAGTAACTAGTTAAGTAACTTGCTCTAGGAGCATAGCTAAGAAGTGCTGAAGCTGGGCTGCGAACTGGCCGTCTCACTCCAGGGCTGACAAGAACCACAACACCCGGAAGAAAACCTCAGGTGACCAGCATCACAGGACTAAAGGGAGGAGAGGAGGTGGACAAGAGCAAATGCTGAAGACTCTTCAAAAGAAGCCCCTGGACTTGGTGTCCTGGTGATCTTGCAGGGAAGCTTTAGTGAGAGTCATAGCTGAAGTCAGATAAAGGGACACTGAGGCCATGGAAGGAGAGGTAGAAGCAAGTGGGAAAAAAGTCAAAACAAGTTTTTCTTTTTGTTTTTTTGTTTTGTTTGTTTTTTGAGACAGTCTCACTTGTCACCCTCGGTAGAGTACCATAGCGTCACAGCTTATAGCAACCTCAAACTCTTGGGCTCAGGTGATCCTCTTGCCTCAGCTTCCCAAGTAGCAGGGACAAAAGGCACCTGACACACACAATGTGCGGCTATTTTTAGGGATGGGGTTTCGCTCTTGCTCAGGCTGGTCTCAAACCTGTGAGCTCACACAATCCACCCACCTCAGCCTCCCAGAGGGCTAGGATTACAGGCATGAGCCACCACACCTGGCCTTAAAACAAATTTTCTAGGCCTGTGTGTTGCAAGAGTCGAAGGAGGCACTGGAAGGGATGCAGTGGGCATCAGCTGGGGGTGAGGCAGGTGTACACGAAGGCTTCATGGCCCTGTCCCTGCCCAGGGTGTGCTTCGGTTCCTACACCAAATAAAGTTCCACTAAATCTTCCCAGCTTTCATTTAAAAACATATGTTAGCCTTCAGATTAGTAACTTTGCATTAAAAACTTGGGAAATATTCCCTATGGGAACATGACTTCTTTCCCCTTTTATTTCCCACCACAAAGGGGAGAAAGTCTACAGTGGCACAGTGTCATAAGAAAAACCTATTCTCTGTGGAGTCCCCCCTCCAGAATAAAAATTAACAAACTTGCAGGCATACACAAATTACATCTAATAATTTGATTATTTTATAAATGCAAATACTCTTTAGGTAATGAGTTCTTTTTTTTTTTTTTTTTTGAGACAGAGTCTCAAGCTGTCAGCCTGGGTAGAGTGCCATGGCGTCACAGCTCACAGCAACCTCCAACTCTTGGGCTTAAGCAATTCTCTTGCCTCAGCCTCCCCAGTAGCTGGGACTTACAGGTGCCTGCCACAACACCTGGCTATTTTTTGGTTGTAGTTGTCATTGTTGTTTGGCAGGCATGGGCTAGATTTGAACCCACCATCTCCAGTGTATGTGGCTGGAACCCTAGCCACTGAGCTACAGGTGCTGAGTCATTTAAGTAATGAGTTCTTAAAAAACACAAATCCAGGCTCAGTGCCCATACCTCAGTGAGTAGGGTGCTGGCCATATACACCAAAGCTGGTGGGTTTGAGCCCGGCCCAGGCCTGCTAAACAGCAATGACAATTGCAACAAAAAAAAATAGCTGGGCATTGTGGCAGGCACCTGTAGTCCTAGATACCTGGAAAGCTAAGGCAAGAGAATCGCTTAAGCCCAAGCGGTCCCTTAAGCAACCTCCAATTGAGGTTGCTATGAGCTATAACGCGACAGCACTCTACCCAGGGCGACATAGTAAGACTCTGTCTTCAAACAAAAAAGGTACAAATCAGCTGGCTTGAGCTATTGGCTTGCAAAGAGATTCTTCCTTGGTAGGAACCCCTAATTCTCGGTAAAATGTTATTCTGCCCTCTCAAAATAACAGAAACTGAGTCAATATCAATCAGGAGCCAAAGCAGAATGTTTTTTTCTTTAATAACTTTTTTGAGATAGTAAAAAGCAAGAGTGATACAGGAGACTCCATTCCCTCCCTCAAACCATCTCCGACTACATAATTGGTTAAGCCTTTAACTGGGAGAGCCAGAACCTGCTGAGAAGTCTCAAGAATGCCTATAATCTCTATCACAAGCTGTCAGAGACCAGATTCTAAAATATATAAAGGTCTTACTGGGGGTCACAGAGCAAGATGCCAGACCAGAAGGATCATTCAGCTGAACTCTCTTGGTATGACTGGGGAAAAGTAGAGAACCCAGCCATACCCGTCAGCTCAGGGAGCATATGAGGTGGTGTGAGCTGGATACAGTGTGTGATATGCATTGTAGAAATCTGACTCATTAGGTGAGCGACTGTGAGACGTGGGGATTAGCTGGCCCCCACATGGAGGTCTATGACCTGATGCATCCTTTCCTGAGTTTTTGGGTTTGGAAGAAGCTTCATGTTTTGTGGAAAGCTTGGAAGAGTGGGCTGACCTGAACAGTACACAACAACCAGATTTGAATACCAATTGGAATGGATCTGCCATTGGTTTGGCGGCTGGTGAGTCAGCCAAACTGGGATGCTCCTGGTGCCATTATGGGGAGGTCATGAGAAGATGTTACCAGAAACCTAAAGCAGGGCCATCTTAATTCTGCCTGCTGAGATCAGAACTTCACTCTTCAGACAGGCTAAGGGACTCCCCCAGCACACAAGAACTAGTGTCATGGGGCACTGTGAGACCTATCCCTGAAGAATTCTAGACAGCTTTAAGATCCCAACCCTGCAGGGTCTGAATGCTGAGAAAACAATCAGGCAAAAACCAAGGACAACTAAGTTGGGAATAAAGACCATAAAGATTATCTATCAGCAGTGTTCTCTGTATCCTAAAAAACTGACAGTGCCACCTGGTGTACCAGCAATATACTGCAACATATATATTCCTATTAAAATTGATCTCATATTCATATATACATATATATTTGCTTATTTATTTTTAGTATTTTTTTTTACTTTTTCTTTTTTTCTCTTCTATGTTGCTGAGGCTGCTGCTGTTTAAGGCTATGTGAGATTGTTTTGTTTTGTTGTATCTTGCTTTTGCTAATTTGTTTAATTCTATTTTTAACTTCCATTTTTACTTTCATCAAGAACAAGGACTCCTGTGTTTTTGGTCACAGCAGAGGAAGAGTTTAGCTTTGCTCAAGCTGGTAAGGAGCTCCTGATTTTAGCCCAGCCTTTCAAAATCCTTGCATTACAGATGTGCCCTTAATAATGTGCTGATCTATACAATTTTTTCTATCACTCTCATTCTCTCTTCCCATCCTCATTCTCTCCTGTTCGTCAATTCTTTTCCTTCATCCCCTTCCCTTTTTGTTTTTTCTTTTCCTTTTCTCTTTTCTTCCTAGTTCTGCTTTCTTTCTTTTCCTCTTGTATCTCCCTGCTTGTGCTTTATGCTTCTCTTCCTTTTGGCCTTAGACCAACAGGCCACTTCAAGACCTAAGCACTGAGAGAAGGTAGTGTGAAGCAAAGAGGGACGCAAGAAGGAAAAAGGAGGACAAAAAAGGTGAAGAAGAAGAAAGAAAGAACACATGAAGAGGAACCAACAGAAAATTTCAGGCAACATGAAAAACCAAAACAGAGCAAGGTCCTCAAGGGACCAGGAGGGAGCTACTAGAGAAGACTCTACCTATAAAGAATTAATGGATTTGATAAAAAGGGAATTTAAAATGCAGATGATAAAGACAATAAAAGGACTGGACGAGAAAATGGAAGGACAGAATTAAAAGTCAGATAAGAGATATGTAGAATATAGAAAGGATATGGTGGAGCTTAAGGAAATGAAGGAGACGATCAAGGAATATAAAGATGTAATGGAAAGTATCAAAAATAGATCAGACCATGGAGAAGAAAGAACCTCAGAGCTAGAGGATAAAGTTTTCGAGTTAACCCAGGTAGTCAAAGAGGCAGAAAAGAAGAGAGAGAAAGCAGAATAGTCTCTTAGAGAACTATAAGACTCCATGAAGCATTCAAACATACGAATAATAGGGATCCCTGAAGGGGAAGAAGATTGTTCCAAAAGTATGGATGCCCTACTGGAGACTAGAATAAATGAAAACTTCCCTAGTTATACTAAAGATCCCGACATACTTGTTTCAGATGAGTATCGAACCCTAGGTCATCTCAACTCAAACAGAGCTTCTCCAAGAAACACTGTAATGAACCTATCCAAAGTCAAGACAAAAGTAAAATTCTGCAAGCAGCCAGGAGTAAGCACCAAGTGACCTACAGAGGCAGAGCCATTAGGATGAAAGACTTTTCAACCGAAACTTGAAAGCCAGAAGAGAATGGTCAGCCACCTTCAACATTCTTAAACAAAATAAATTTCAGCCCAGAATTCTGAGCCCTGCTAAACTAAGCTTCAAAACTGATGAAGAAATAAAACCATTTGTGGATATACAAACACTGAGGAAATTCACCACAATAAGACATATTACTGGAAATACTTAGACATATTCTCAACACTGATCATCAACAATAGACCACCAGCAAAGTAAATGTCCAGAAGCTAAAGATCAAAACTAGCTTCCACAATGGTGCAAAGGATAAAACTACACAAAATAAGAGGAACAGAAGTCCACCACACTTATTGATTCTCTCAATAAATGTCAGCCGGTCGAATTCCACGGAAGAGGCACAGGCTGGCTGAATGGATAAAAAAAGCACAAGCCATCCACATGTGGTCTCCAGGAAACACACCTAGCCTTGAAGGACAAATCAAGCCTCAGGGTCAAGGGATGGAAAACAGTATTTCAAGCAAATGGAAATCAGACGAAAGGAGGGGTTGCAATCTTATTCTCAGATACAAGTAGATTTAAAGCAACTGAAGTTAAGAAAGACAAAGTTGGACACTTTATACTGGTCAAGGGAACAATACAACAAGAAGACATTTCAATTTTAAATATTTATGCACCCAACTTAAATGTTCCCAGGTTTATGAAACAGATCTTAATGGGTCTGAGCAATATGCTATCCCACAACCCCATAAAAGCCAGGGACTTTAACCCCACCTCTGACAGAACTGAACAGATCCTCCAGAATCTCTAAACAGAATCTCTAAACCCCACTCTAAACAGAAACTAAACAAAGATACAAAGGTCTTAAATGTTACCCTAAAACAAATGGGATTAATAGACAGAATATACAGAACACACCATTCCAAAGCTAAAGAACATACATTTTTCTCATCAGCCCATACTCCAAAATAGACCACACCCTAGGATACAAATCAAACCTCAACAAAATTAAAATAATAGAAGTTATACTATAGTGATCAAAACAGCATGGTATTGGCACAAAAATAGAGACACAGACATCTGGAACTAAATGGAAAACTATGAGATGAAACTAACATCTTATAGCCTCCTAATCTTTGATAAGCCAAACAAGACCCTACACTGGGAAAAAGAATCCCTATTCAATAAATGGTGTTGGAAGAACTGGCTAGCCACATGTGAAAGACAGAAACTGGACCCACACCTCTCACCACTTAACAAAAAACTGATTCAAGATGGATAAAAGATTTAAATCTAAGGCATGAAACAATAAAAATCCTCAAAAAAAAGTACGGGAAAACACTTGAAGATATCGGTCTGGATAAGATTTTTATGAAGACTTCTGTGGCAATGGCAACAACAACAAAAATAAGCAAATGGGACTTAATTAAACTGAAAAACTTCTGTACTGCTAAGGAAACAACCAACCAAAGCAGACAACCTTCAGAATGAGAAAAGATACTTGCATATTATAAATTGAGCAAAAGCTTGATTACTGGGATCTACAGAGAACACAAATTAATCAACAAAAAAAAGACCCAACAATCCCTTCTATCACTGGACAAGAGACATGAATAGAACCTTCTCTAACGCAGACAGACAAACGGCTAACAAACATATGGAAAAAATGCTCATCATCCCTAATCATCAGCGAAATATAAATCAAAACTACCCTGACATATCACCTAACTCCAGCAAGAACAGCACACATCCCAAAGTCTCAAAGCTGCAGATGCAGGCTTGGATGTGGACAGAAGGAAGCACTTTTACACTGCTGGTGGGACTGCAAACTAATACAACTTTTTTTGGAAGGAAGTATGGAGAATCCTCAAAGAACTCAAATTAGACCTCCCCTTTGATTCTGCAATCCTATTACTAGGCACCTACCCAGAAGAAAAAAATCCTTTTCTCATAAGGATGTTTGCACTAGACCATTTATCATAGCTCAATTTATAATTGCCAAAATGTGGGAAAGGCCTAAATGCCCACCAACCCAGGAATGGATTAACAAGCTGTGGTATCTGTATACCATGGAATACTATTCAGCCATTAAAAGAAATGGAGACTTTACAGCCTTTGTATTAACCTGGATGGAAGAGGAATACATTCTTCTTAGTAAAGGATCACCAGAATGGAGAAGCAAGAATCCAACATACTTAATTTTAATATGAAGGCAGTAGATGAGCTAATACAAGGGGTGGGGAGTAGGGGAATGAAGGAGGGAAGGCGGGAGAGGGTTGGAGATCATGGTGTATGGCACACCTCTTGCTACTGGTGAGTATAAGAAAGACTTTATGTAACAAATACATTCAGTGTGACCTAATTCTTTGTGCCCTCAATGAATCCCAAACAATTATTTTTAAAAAGAGAAAGAAGGCTTCTGTATATACTAAGGGAAGAAACAGAAAAAGAAAAAACGGTCTTACTGTTTCTCAGTTTGGTCATCTCAGGATAGGTTCCTGCCACTCCTGTTCTCACACTATAGCAATTTCATTAGCACGACAGAAAATAATAGAAAGATTGGTTGGTATTTGCCATGTACCTACAAAATTAACTGCAATATACAGATTTTTCATTTTGCAAACAGAGTTTGACTTAAAATTTTATGGTCACTCCACACAAGATTGGTGGTTCCCATGATTACAGGCTCAGGTAACAGATTTCCAACCATTGCTCCTCAAACTTCAAAATGGACATGAACCACTAGGGAAGCCTGTTAAACTGGAGACTGATTTAGAAGGCCTGGGGCAGAACCAAGACACTGCCTTTCAGGGCAAATCAGGGCAAGTGTCAGGTGATTTCTGATGCTTCAAGTGAGGCTTTAGATAACAGCTGCTAAGTTTTATATATCTGTACATATATATACATAATTGCTTTTAAATAAGACAATTTTTGTAATCAAATGGGTTTTGCTTTTTTTTTTTGGTGTTTGTTTTTGTTTCCCTTCTTTCCTAATAATACACAAAGCAAGCAAATTCAGACAGGACCAAACTGGCTATGTCACAACAGGGCGTACAGCAGCCTGACTTCTTCAATAGGATAATTACTTAGAGTCTGGAATTATAACAATAATGAACAGAGTCTGGATTAATGGCTCAGTAATAAGAGAATGAAAGCAGGACATTCTGGCTAAAAGTATTAACGACGTATTTGAGAGTACAGTGGTCTCTACAGCAAGATTATTAGAAGATAAAGAGGTCTAGTTCAAGCTAAATGTTTCCAATCTGCTGACTGAGTTTAAAGAGAGCTCTGGGGCAGTGCATAAACATAATCCACTGTCAGAACCCTAGAAGGAACAATGAATTGGCAGACAAAATTTTAATTTCATAAAACATCCACAATGCTTACACAGCTATTCCTAGCAACTACAGGCTCATATGAAACAGTTTCCTTAAGGGAATGGGCATTCACCAAGAACTGCAGAAGGCACTTATTTAAAATTAATATTAGACCATGGTCTTCTATCAGCCGCAAGCTGAGCCGTACCAAATGAGCTCATAATACTAACTCATGCATTGAGGTGGCTGAACTTGCCTTTAAATTCTAACAAGCCAATTTCATGTACCCAGTGAATCAACCATTAAATAAATACATAGCACAATTTTTTCTAAATTTTATTAAGAAACTAGAGGTTCACACCTATAATCCTAGCACCCTGGGTGGCCAAGCTGGGTGGATCGCTTGAACTCAGGAGTTCAAGACCAGCCTGAACAAAAGGGAGACCCCGTCTCTACTAAAAATAGAAAGGAAAAAAAAAATAGCGGCTCAGCACCTATAGCTCAACTGGCTAAGGCGCCAGCCATGTACACCTAAGGTGGCGGGTTCGAATCCCCAGCCCGGACCTGCCAAACAACAATGACGGCTTCAACCAAAAAATAGCCGGGCGTTGTGGTGGGCGCCTGTGGTCCCAGCTACTTGGGAGGCGGAGGCAGGAGACTCGCTTGAGCCTAGGAGTTAGAGGTTGCTGTGAGCTGTAATGCGACGGCACTCTACCCAGGGGGACAGCTTGAGGCTCTGTCTCAAAAAAAAAAAAAAAAAAAAACTAGCTGGGTGTCATGGTGGGTACCTGCAGGCCTAGCTCCTCAGGAAGCTACGGCCAGAGGATCACTTGAGCCCAAGAGTTTGAGGTAGCTATGAGTTATGATGATGCCATGGACCCTACCCAGGGAGACAATGTCAAAAAAATTTTGTTTTAATTTAAAACAAAATTAAGAAACTGAATCTCATGCCAAAATGTATAGCGTATTTGAACCTGCTACTCTAATCATTTCTAGTTAAGAAATGCCATTTCCAAGTCCAAATTTCACATAGTTTCCTTTTTAAAGACAATTACCAATGCCACAAGTAAACTCAAAAGTAGCTGGTCATTCTGAAACCAAATTAATGGCTAGAAGGCTTTAAGAGTTCCTCTCTGCCTTTGGGCACAAGACTGAAGTCCTGACACTTTTTAAATATCCGACTATAAACTCCACTATATTTATTATTGCAAAGGCTCCTTATTGACTTTTCTCGGAGGTTTATAAAACATCATTATCAAACACGTTGTTTATCAAACCTGCATGCAACTTTCTTTACTCCAGGAAGTGTTGCCAGTGTTAAAAGGATAAGGTAATTAAAGCTTAGATGGGAAGGGAGCGTTGGGCGGAAAAGTGCTTTCCTGAAAAGTAACCAAAACTATGAAACCATGCAATTACTGTCATGTCACCCCTGAAAGAGCAAGGCAACTACTGTGTACAATTTAATAATCTTGGCTTGGCGCCTACAGCTCAACTGGCTAAGGCGCCAGCCACGTACACCTAAGGTGGCAGGTTCGAATCCCCAGCCCGGACCCGCCAAACAACAGTGACGGCTGCAACCAAAAAATAGCCGGGCGTTGTGGCGGGTGCCTGTGGTCCCAGCTACTTGGGAGGCGGAGGCAAGAGACTTGCTTGAGCCCAGGAGTTGGAGGTTGCTGTGAGCTGTGATGCCATGGCACTCTACCCAGGGGGACAGCTTGAGGCTCTGTCTCAAAAAAAAAAAAAAAAAACTGTTACTGCTCAGTTCTGTGAATCCAGCCCCCATTTGCTAATAGCTTTATAAATTGTTTTTCTTTGTAGCCATACTTCCAGCTGTCAAGTAGGTTATTTTTCTTTCTTTTCCTTTTTTTTTTTTTTGAGACAGAATTTCATCTTGTCACCCACAGCAGAGTGCTGTGGCATCACAGCTCACAGAAACCTCCAACTCTTGGGTGTAGGTGATCCTCTTGCCTCACCCTCCCAAGTACCTGGGACTACAGGTGCCCACCACAACGCCCAGCTATTTTTTTGTTGCAGTTTGGTGGGGGGCTGTGTTCGAACCCGCCACCCTCAGTATATGGGGCTGGCACCCTACCCACAGAACCACAGGTGCCGCCTTATTTTTAATTTTTGAAGAGTAAACAAATGAGACAGAGGAAATAATGAAGTAATGCATACAATAGGGTGTTAATTCATATTTATACCCTCTGAAGGCTGTCAGTCCTCTACTGAGTAGCGTGTGGGGTTCATGTACGTCGTACATTACTTACTCAGTTTTGTCCTCAGTCCCAGTCTTCTGCACCAGTTAGTCCACTGCCTCTCCAACTCATTCAGATTCATTCTGCAACAGACATGATTGTGATCTCTAATATTTCCTGAAAGTCAAGAATTTATCACTCTTGGGCAGTGCCTGTGGCTCAAGGAGTAGGGTGCCAGCTCCATATACCAGAGGTGGTGGGTTCAAACCCAGCCCCAGCCAAAAACTGAAAAAAAAAAAATGAGAAAAAAAAGAATGTATCACTCTTCTGACCCAAGATATCTGCAAACAATAGATCGTACAACCCACCTTGTGGTCTATAAATAATGTTTTTATATGCACCTTGTTTTTTAATTTTATGGTTAAATTCATAAAACCATAAACTTGAAATAACTTTTTGTTCTATTAATCTGTACAGTTTCCCTGATTCTTTGGGGTTGTCCTTTTTAAAACACACAATATGCTTCCTAACCATTAAACTTGAAAGAAAACGGAAATCACTCCCCAGGAGAAATGCAAAACATGTTGAATCATACATAGTTACAAAATAAAATAAAATAAAATAAAGTACATACTGCTTGGGACTCCTGCTAGGATATTTATCAAAACCAAAATTCCTCTCCAGGCTTTGCAAATGTGGGTGGAACCACAGGCATTCTTTGGAATGTCAAAGATTTTACTGTTTGGTATTTTTCGGTTACTCTTTCCGAAGAAATACACAGGGAATATTTTTTCAAGCTTAGAAGAGGAGTCTAGAGATTGGGTTAAACTTCCCTAGTAGTTCTTGAGCTGAGAGCGAGAGGGAACAGCTTGCGAGGAGAGGCTTTGGGAGGCCGGGATGTTGAGTCAGAACTTGCCTTCAGACTTGCCTTTCCTCTGCTCATGGCTCTGCTCTCTCCCCGTCTGCACACAGTAGCTCCTGACATTTCGTGGAGATCTAGTCAGCATGACTATTTTCCTGCATGATTTTATGCCTTTCCCACAGCCTTAATAAAATACTACCCCCAGCATTGACAACGCACAAATTGTGCTGTAAAGCAAGGCCTGTTCCCTGAGCATCACACCCAGGTCACACCCTAATCCCTGCTCACTTTGAGGAAGCTTTGCTGAAGAGCCCCATTGCACTCTGCTCATTATCCCGCTGCAGGTCAGTGGCAAACGTCCCCCCTCAGGATAAACTCCCAAATGCTCAACATGGCTCACAAGGCCATGAAGGGCACGGCCCTGCCTTCCTCTCCAAGTGTGTCTCAAATCCATCTCTATCTCAGACACCATGTGACAACCACCAGGGTTTCCTTTCAGTTCCTCAAAAGGGCCGACTACTGTTTCTTCAGCTCAGGTCACTTCCCATTTCCCCAGCGCTCATCTCCCACCCCTCAAAGGCATAGGCCCATGTACAAACACACACACACACACACTCTGTACTGACTCCAACTCAGCCTTTGATTCTCAGTTTAATGTCATGTACTCAAATACAGCCTTGTCCAAACCTCAAATCTAAACAATGCCTCTCCTATAACAATGCCTCAAAGTACTTTATGCTTCTCTTTCACAATACATATCACTATTTAAAACTAAATATGTGGGCTGGGTGCAGTGGCTCATGCCTATAATCCTAGCACTCTGGGAGGCTGAGGCAGGTGGATCACTTGAGCTCAGGAGTTTGAGACCAGCCTAAGCAAGAGGGAGACCCTGTCTCTAAAAATAGCCAGGTGTTGTGGCAGGCACCTGTAGTCCCAGCTACTCAGGAGGCTGAGGCAAGAAGATCTTGGGCTTGAGCCCAAGTTTCAAGTTGCTGTGAGCTGTGATTCTGTGGCACTCTACCAAGGGTGACAAAGTGAGACTCCATCGCAAAAAGGAAGGAAGGAAGGAAGGAGGGAAAGAAGAGAATCTAGTTCCACACTGAATCTAGGAGAAAAGGTCTCAGTACATTGGCTAACCATTTTCTAAAGTTTCTAACTCCTTGCTCCATGAGGAAGTGTTTTCTTTTTTTTTTTTTTTTTTACAGGACAGGATGTGCCTTTTAATTGTCATAGGCGCAGCCCATGCCCACATATGACTACCCAGTCCCGGATCACTCAACCACCCTTCAGAAGAACAACTAGCTAACTCCCTGCCTGGTTCTAGCAGGAGACAGTTAGCAACAGGTGGCCATAAAATCTGTTTATCGGATAGTGAGAAACTTTTCGTATGTTTCCCTCTGTTTTCCACATAGAGTACACACCTCCTCTTTCTTCTGAATATCTTCCTCCACTTGAACAGTCAGAGACAGTAAAGCACTCCCAATCATGATCTCCACGTTTTCAAATGTTGTTCAGTAGAATTGGGAACTGTTACCTTTCATAATGCCTTGAATCAAATTGTCACATGTTGTTAAGCCTGGCCTCCATGGAGGCCACATTGTGTAAGTTCCAAATGCAATCCTTTGTCCACAGAGTGGACCACAGAAGCTTAACGTGCATGTCACTATATGAATCAAATTGTCACACGTTGTTAAGCCTGGCCTCCATGGAGACCACATTGTGTAAGTTCCAAATGCAATCCTTTGTCCACGGAGTGGACCACAGAAGCTTAACGTGCATGTCACTATTTTGTTGCAGGAGAACTATTTTCTCCTATACAGCTATGAGACAAACCAAGGCTAAGACATCTTCAAACTAGCAGTGCCACTGATCCTGATATCGAACAAATTCAGCCCTATTGTTTGCTCTTCTGGAATTTTTGTCCATACTGTGACATGCAGAGAATGTTGCTCAGTAAGCAGGGAACAGAGTTTATGAGAAAAACTTGGTGGCCTTCCAAAGGCAGTCATCTGTGGTCAGGAGCACAGTACTGGAGCCACCCCCTTTAACAACTCCTAGCTCTATGCAGGGCTGGTTTGTGTGTGCCCTCTCCACAGCTGGCTTCTGACCTGTGGCTGTAATCACACCAGAGACACCCCTTAGCATCCTTCAAGACCATGAGCATGGCTAGGAGCAGTTACAAATAAATTGTTGTTAGAAATGCTTGCTCTAAGCCAGCTGACTTCACAGTTCCTGGTCCACTGCTTTTAAGTATAGTTCTCTTGCAGCTCCTAATCGGTCTTGGCTATGCATAATTTATGGCTTCTATTTTAAAAGTGCTATTAGAAATCAATAAGAGTATAAGCACAGCCACTGTTATAAAAGAAACTGCCATCCCATGCCATGCTATTCTTTCACAGAAGTAACTAGAAGGAGTGATGTCCTTTTTATGTCAGTTGTTTCACTCAGGTTGAGCCCT
Source organism: Galago senegalensis (assembly GCA_963575145.1). Taxonomy (NCBI): domain Eukaryota; kingdom Metazoa; phylum Chordata; class Mammalia; order Primates; family Galagidae; genus Galago; species Galago senegalensis. The sequence goes on along the minus strand of CAUYTI010019175.1, from coordinate 697 downwards.
AGCTGGATGAAATATTAGCTGTGTCAAGCAAGAACATGGTACCCTAGAGCCTGTAAGTCAGGATGAATCATTAAATCATAGCTGGGGCTCAGCACCTGTGGCTCAAGTGGCTAAGGCACCAGCCACATACACCTAAGGTGGTGGGGTTTGAATCCAGCCCCGGCCCGCCAAACAACAATGACAGCTGCAACCAAAAAAATAGCTGGGCATTGTGGCAGGCGCCTGTGGTCCCAGCTACTTGGGAGCCTGAGGCAGGAGACTTGCTTGAGCCCAGGAGTTGGAGGTTGCTGTGAGCTGTGATGCCATGGCACTCTACCCAGGGGGACAGCTTGAAGCTCTGTCTCAAAAAAAAGCATAGTTGGAATTTAGCAGTTCTGTAGCGTTGTTGAAGTTTCCAAATATTAAAGATTGCCTTCAAGACCAGCCTGAGCACTCAAAGAGACCCCACACATCTTTACAAAAAATAGAAAAATTTGGCCAGGTATAGTGGCACACAGCTGCATTCCCGGCTACTTGGGAGGCTGGGGCAGAGGCATTGCTTGGTCCCAGGATTTCTTTTTTTTTTTTTTTTTTGAGACAGAGCCTCAAGCTGTCCCCCTGGGTAGAGTGCCGTGGCATTACAGCTCACAGCAACCTCTAACTCCTGGGCTCAAGCGAGTCTCCTGCCTCCGCCTCCCAAGTAGCTGGGACCACAGGC
>CAUYTI010019174.1:0-23374 GCA_963575145.1 Galago senegalensis | reverse complement strand
GCTACTTGGGAGGCGGAGGCAAGAGACTCGCTTGAGCCCAGGAGTTGGAGGTTGCTGTGAGCTGTAATGCCACGGCACTCTACCCAGGGGGACAGCTTGAGGCTCTGTCTCAAAAAAAAAAAAAAGAAAAGAAAAGAAAATGGAAGCTTCAAGCATAGTTGCATTTAGAGGCTTTAACATCATTAATGAAGAAATAAAGATCAGTTACCAGCTACATAATGAAAATTGCTAGCCGTGTCCTCATTGGTAGTGATGTCAGCCTGAAACCATCAACTGTCAAAGTTCACCTTATCCTAACCTCTCTACCAGCGAGAGCTGACCAGCCAAAAATAGTAAGAAGCCACACAAGGTTTTAACCCCTCTGTGTGAGCAAGGTGGCACCCACCAGGCCTTTGGAGGTTCATTTACTGAACAATGACTAATTTTCTAGACAGTTACTAAATATTCCAGGCACCAGGCACCATGCTGGAGATATAGGAATGAATGAGACAGACAAACCCCTGCCTTCCTAGAGTCCATACTCTAGCAGGGAACAGACATGACACAACAAATGAGTAAAGTGTATGTTGTGTTACACAGTAATTCCTGGTATGGGGAGAAAAATGAAAAATAAAGCAGGATCAGGATGCTGTATAAGGTAGTCAAGAAGGTCACCTCTTGGCTCAGCGCCTGTAGCTCAAGTGGCTAAGGTACCAGCCACATATACCAGAGCTGGCGGGTTCGAATCCAGGCCAGGCCCACCAAACAACAATGACAACTACAACCAAAAAAAGAAAACAAATAGCCAGGCGTTGTGGTGGGTGCCCGTGGTCCCAGCTACTTGGGAGGCTGAGGCAAGAGAATCGCTTAAGCCCAGGAGTTGGAGGTTGCTGTGAGCTGTGATGCCATAGCACTCTACCCAGGACAACAGCTTGAGGCTCTATCTCAAAAAAAAAAAAAAAAAAAAAAGGTCACCTCTCGAAGCACAGATTTGAGGCAAGTGAGGACGAATGTGTGACACTAAGGGATTCAGAGGGATTGGGACCTGCCCTTTATCTCTATCCCATTGCTGCTTGCACAGGGTCGTCCAGGGCTATGAGGGGCAGGATATCTGGGGAGTAGTCAGAAATCTCTAAAAAGAATCTTCCCTCGATGGGCAAGGGCATCTCATGGCAGCCCGAGAGAGTCAGCATCCTAGGACTCTTGTCCTTTTCTGACCCCAGCATCCTCCTGTCCCCACAGAAGAGAAGTACACAGTCATCTACCCGTACACAGCTCGTGACCAGGATGAAATGAACCTGGAGAGAGGGGCCATGGTGGAGGTCATCCAGAAAAATCTGGAAGGCTGGTGGAAGATCAGGTACCTGCAGCTGCCTCCAGTGACAACTGGGCATGTTTGGGGTCATGCGGGTGCTGGCTTCACAGAGGTCTGTAAGTGATTGCTTATAGTAAGTTTCTGCTGGAACCACAAAAGGATGCTTCTCTGTGTTGCTTGGCCTCCCTCCCTACCCATATCCTTCCCTAAAAGTCCGTATTAAGCAAAACCTTCTCTAAACACACCCAGTCACAGATAGCAGCGGCCCTGTTAGGCATCTGCACCTCCAGATGTTTCTCATAATGATTAACTGGAGGTCAGGGCTGCCGTGTGAGTGATTGCTCTCTCCGCCCCACTGAGACCAAGACAGTGCACAGACCCCACAGGGCTGTAATTCATCCTGGGGCAGATAACTTACTTTGTCTGTCACAGTGCAGTAGTAGAAGCAGGAGACTGTGTGTCAAACATTTTTGCACAGTTTTCACCTGTAGGTGCAGAACCTCATAGGCAGGTGGGGTGATCACCTCAACTCACCTTGCCTGGACTTGCCTAGTTTTAGCAGTGAAGGTTCTAGGAAGCTGTCCTTGGTCACTCCAGTAGGTAGGCTGTGGTGGCAGGAGATCAGGGCAAGAGGGCAAAACAGAGTCCCTGCAACCTAGTGTCTGCGCTGTGATGCATGGTGGGACATTAGGGCCATTCACAAGAGGCCGAGCATATGCCGCTGGCTTCAGTCACTCATTGATTCAGTAGGCACACACTGAGAATCTGTGTGGGACAAGCACCGTCCTGGGAACTGAGCAGTTGTCAATGAGCGAGACACAGTAGTTCACACCACCAAGCGCAGAAGGCAGATTAATAAACAGTGACAGAGCAGGGGTCAGCAGCAGTGTGCTGGAGGGACTCACGAGGACTTGGGAACACAGAGGAGCAGCTGCTCAGAGTCAGGAAGGCTTCCTGAGCGAGGGATCTCAGAACTGAAATTTGAAGGAGTAATGGTAACGATAGCTAATGTATATTGAATAAGATGTCATCCTGAAATATCAATTATCCTAAAATTTGGTGGCTCTGGAATTCAGGAGTGGCTTAATTGGACTCAGGGTTTCTCATGACGTCGTAGTTAGGCTATGAGTGAGGGGTGCAGTTATCTGAAGGTTTGACTGAAAATAGCTGGAAAATAACAGAGCCAGGATTTGAGCCTTACCTTTCTCACCCCAAGCCTCTGTGCTTAGGGCTTTATGTCCCCAAGTGATCAACTGTCTTGTGCTGAGTGGATTGTACATAACTTGACATTTTCTAATTGAGACCTTCCTTCTCAAAGGGTATTTTAAGACTCATAGACACAAAACTGTACAGGTTCCTACTTCCTTATTATTTTGCTTTCAGATACTAGAGACCATTTTTTGTTGGAACCCAGTGCTGTTTAGTTCTTAAAGGGATTCTGGACAAGAGGTTTGGCCCTGCTTTGTGCCATTTTCATCCCCTGGGGGTCTGTTCAGCTTTCCCCAAAGGTGTTTTGTGGATGCTGGTTAATGTTTAACAACCAGCTTTACAAGGGAAAATACTCTGACTTAGAGCGTTTGCCAGTTGCCATGTGGTAAATATTCCCACCCCATGTGATTTCAAACTATCAGTGTGATATTGCTGAGTGTGGACTTTGGCAGAGATGTACACATTGGCTCTCATGAGCTGGTGTGACCTGGCTCTAGCACACCTCTGGTCCAGATCAACCCCTCTGGTCATTGCTGTTAAACTGAATTATGTCATGCAGAGAAGCAAGTGATTGTTAAACTCCTTGAATTCCCTTTTAGGGAACAGTGAGCTGTCCTGCCAGGGCTGTTATCAAACCCTGGATCCAACCTTCATTCCTACCCCAAAAGGTGTTTATATAAATTGTTCCCAGCCTTTTTGGCACCAGGAACTAGTTTCATGGAAAACAATTTTTGCACAGACCAAGGATGGGAGATAGTTTGGGGATGATTCAAGCAGCTTACGTTTATTGTGCACTTTATTTCTATCACTATTACATTGTAATATATAAAGAAATAATCACACAGTTTACCATAATGCAGAATCAGTGGGAGCTTGTTTTCCTACAAATAGATAATCCCAGTGTCTCATCACTGCCTCAGCTCCACCTCAAATCATCAGGCATTAAGTTCTTTTTTTTTTTTTTTTTTTTTTTTGAGACAGAGCCTCAAGCTGTCCCTCTGGGTAGAGTGCCATGGCATTTTACAGCTCACAGCAACCTCCAACTCCTGGGCTCAAGCGAGTCTCTTGCCTCCACCTCCCAAGTAGCTGGGACCACAGGCGCCTGCCACAACGCCCAGCTATTTTTTGGTTGCAGCCGTCATTGTTGCTTGGTGGGTCCGGGCTGGGGATTTGAACCCGCCACCTTAGGTGTACGTGGCTGGCGCCTTAGCCGGTTGAGCTATAGGCGCTGAGCTGGTGGTAGCTCTTCAGGCTGGCGCCCTCTGCCCTCTCCACTGTGGCAGGGCTGGGAATGTGTGCAGGGGTAGAGGAGGTCCCTGGGTCTCTTGGAGGGCCAGAGGCCCCAGGGCATACTTCTCTATGCTTTCTCAGAGGACAGAGGCCAAGTCACCAACTGACGGTGGCCAGATCCATTCCATCCTGTTGCAGGCAGGGCCTCAGTTTCCCCACCTGTAAACTAGGCAAGACCGTGGGCTCTGAAGTCCTGACATTCACTCTGTGGCGATTCATGGGAAGATAATCCCAGCGCGAACCTGTGGATTCTCCTGCATGGCTGAGCTTAGGGTAGCATCACGGGGCGTGGGGTAGTGGCAGACTGAGCCGTTTTCTTATTTTCAACATCCCGGTAGGGCAGGGCTGCTCTGGACCCATAGTAGAGAGTACCTGAGTTAGATGGCATGGGCCTTAGATGCCCTTCCTCCCACCCACTGAGGTCTGGCCCCTCCACGGACTCCCTGAGCACAAGTGACAACCAGCCCTGTTTATTCAGGGGCCTTTCAGGAAAAGCTAGCAGGGCAGCGCTATGACGGGAAACCCAGTCCACACCTTCAGGGCTTCCTCACAACAGGCCTCTAAGAGTCTAAGAGTCGTATCTTTTTTTTTTTTTCCAGAAAAAAAAAAAAAACTTTTTTGCAAAAACACCTCCTCAATAAACAACACGTAAACAGAAACAGCTGCTTCAGTCTCTATAAACGCCTCACTGTGTCTTCAAGGGCTTCTCTGTGGTGGGCAGTGGGGAGGACTGGCAGGGGCCATTGTCCTCCTCCTCGGGGGAGTCCTGGGGGTAGACCACGAAACACAGCTCCTGGCCCCAGCGTGTCATGGACTCTGAGGACAGATAGATGGATCTTGAAGACCCAGCCCCTTGGGAAAGAGGCGACCCCACCTCCGGACACCTCCCCTAGGCAGGAAGTGGCTCCCTTTGTGGAGGCGGGATCCAGAATTCGGGTACAGCCTGTGCCAGCATGTCAGCTGCTGGGAGACCCAGCTCTGGGAGGAGCCCCTAAGCCCCTAAGAAGGTCCCACCTCCAGGCTCCGGCCGCCTCAGGAGGGCTGCGCAGCTCACCTGTGAGTCTGTGCACACACTTTGGTTTGCTTCTCCAGAACACTCCCAGGAAGAAAACGGGTACTCCCGTGAGGATGATGATGACACCGACCCCACAGACCATGGGCTCTGAGATGAAGCTGAAGACCAGCAAGAATGCCCAGAAGACCAAGTATGTGGTGGGGACGAGAAGGTTCACCTGGGAAAGAGGGAATGGGGACATCCCTGGTGCAGGACCCCCAGCTCTCCCACCCCCACCCCCAGGTGTCTGAGCAGTGCTCTTCCCTCTCCTGGGATCTGGGGCCTAAAGGGGTCCTGCTGGCAGCAGCAGCCCTGTGTACCGGAAGCCAATCCACAAGTTTGGAGATGTGTCATCAGAGGCTCAGCGCTCTCCCCCGCAGCACTTGTGTACAGACTTGTGGCTTGCATTTGACTGGAGGTCGATTAGTTTGTGATGTTTGACATTTCAGGCATCTGAACACTTCTCCACATAAGGATTTGTGTGCAAATAGAGAGGCTTTTCTTTTAGCTCAGGCTAGGGTCTGGTCTAAAGACCAGCAGCTTTCCGCCTGTTTTTTGTGTGGGTTTGTGGGGGGCATCCAGGGCCTTGTCACAGGTCCAAGTGTTAAAAGCACCCTTCTCTCTGGAGGTTGCCATGAGGACTAGATATATCAACACATATAACAGGACTTGGCAAAAATGGAATCACTGTTGCTGTCATAATTCCAGATACCTGGTGCCTGCCTTGGCCAGCCCATCCCCCTCTGGGCCTCACCTTGATGGGCCTGTGGAGGGCCGGCCGTCTCCAGCGCAGCACCAGCAGGCCCAGGACAGTGACGCCGTAGCAGAGGTAGTTGATGAAGGAGACGTAGTTGATGAGGGTGTATGTGTCGCCCACAAGCATGATGACCGCCGTGGCCCCACACTGGAAGAGGACCTGGGGCTGACAGCTGGCCTCCCACCTGCCTCCTGCTGTCCCCACAGGCTGCCCTGGGCCTGCCCACTCGGGCTAGGAGATTGAGTGAGCCCCAGCCCCTCCCCACGCCTGCCACAGCCAGGGGCTCCTTCCTGCCATTACCCAGAAAGTCTCCCATTGCTGGAAGCCCTGGCTCCATACCCTGCCTGGCCTAGGTCCCCCAACTTACACAGACAAGGAGGGCAGGGATAGGGGTGCAGTGTCTGACGTGGATCATGGCCAGTAAGCTGGGAAGGTGCCCTTCTCGTGCCCCAGAGAAGCACAGCCTGGGGATGGGACAGAGACAGGTACCAGCCACATCCTGGACCTGATGTCCCTCTTGAGTTGTCACCTCCGGCCTCCTGGTCCAGGCCCCAAGCAGCACCACTGGGCGGTGCTTCCCCTCAGCTAGCCCACCTCCCTCTTGTTTTCTTTACCTCAGAGCTGGATCAGACACTTGTCACTGGTGGATTCACCACCCTAGCTTCAGGAGGCGCCTCTACCTGGCAGGGTTTCCCTTCCTTGGGCCCCCACTGCCCAACCTGGCACAGCTCGCTGGCACATACCTGGCACCTACCTGCCTTTTTTCCCCACACCCACCCTCTCCCCACACCAGTCACCTGGATGAGGTGAATAGGTAGCCGTTGATCCCTCCAAATGTGGACAGAGCCACAGAGACGGGCATGACCCAAGAAAAGTAGCCCAGCAGCTTCTCCCCGAAGGTCTGGGTGGGCACAAGGACAGGTCATGAGTGAACCTGGAGCAGGGGCCAGGGGCTAGGGACCGAGCAGGGCCCCCACTTACCACAGCGACTGCATTAGAGGACAGCAGCTCCTGGGGGGACATGGCTGTGAAGTAGGCGATATTGGTGAACGTGTACACGAAGGTCACCAGCGGGATAGAGATGAAAATGGCTCGAGGTAGGTTCCTGGGGGTGGCAGTGGAGTGTGTCAGCATCAGCCCCTGGGGCATGCAGGTCTCAGGGGACCTAGCCACAGGAGCAGCTTTGGGTGTCCATTCTGTATCTGCTGGGGGCATTGGGACAGGGAAGGGAGCAGCTTGTTGTCCAGCATACCATACAGGGACCCTGCTGTCTGCCTCCTCCCTCACCCCTACCTGGTAGAAGGAAGGAAAGGCAAAGAAAGGGGGGAGGGTGGCACCATGGCTCAGTGACTAGGGCACCAGCCCCATATACTGAGGGTGGTGGGTTCGAACCCGGCCCCAGCCAAACTGCAACAACAACAACAACAAATAGCCGGGCATTGTGGCAGTGCTGGTACTCCCAGCTACTCGGAGGCTGAGGCAAGAGAATCACCTAAGCCCAAGAGTTTGAGGTTGCTATGAGCTATGACGACACAGCACTCTACCGAGGGTGATAAAGTAAGACTCTGTCTCTAAAAAAAAAGAAGAGAGAAAGGGGGGATTTGGGCCAGCGTGGTGGCTCATGGCTGTAGTCCTGGCACTCTGGGAGGCTGAGGTGGGTGGATCGCTTGAACTCAGGAATTCAAGACCAGCCTGAGCAAGAGTAGACCCTGTCTCTACTAAAAATAGAAAAACTGAGACAGGAGGATCGCTTGAGCCCAAGAGTTTGAGGTTGCTGTGAGTTATGATACCATAGCACTCTACTAAGGGCAACAAAGTGAGAGTGTGTCTCAAAAATAAAAAAATAAAAAAATAAAAATAAATAAGCCTGTGGCTCAAAGGGGTAGGGCGCTGGCCCCATATGCTGAAGGTGGCGAGTTCAAACCCAGCCCCGGCCAAAAACTGCAAAACAACAACAACAAAACATAAAATAAAATCACAAATTATTTTAAAAAATAGGTTAAAAATAAATAAATAAATAAATACATAAAAAAAAAATAGCTGGGCATCGTGACGGGTGCCTGTAGTCCCAGCTATTCAGGAGGCTGAGGCAGGAGAATCGCTTGAGCCTAAGAGTTTGAGGTTGCTGTGGTTAGGCTGATGCCAAGGCTCTTTACCCAGGGTGACAGAGTGAGACTCTCTCTCCAAAAAACAAAACAAAAAACCCAAAACAGGTGGCAGGGGTGGGGTGGGGGGAAGTGTCGAATTGTATCCCAAGGGCACAGTCTAACGCCTGCACATAAAGACTAAATTGCCCACAGGCAGAATCAGCCTGGAAAATCCCCGAAGTGCCCTGAGAGCCAGTTGTAGCTGGGACTGCAGCCCCAGCCTACCCAGACGCAGCAGCTGACTGTGGGGCACTGTGACTGAGTGTCAGCCAACGTCCCTGGCTTCCTGCGTAAGGACCATATTGTGTGCATATGTATAATTTTTAGCCAGATGCAAATCTCTGGATCTATTCACAGCAGCACAATGATGCTCAGCTGTTCTAGGGCCCAGCGAGGGACATGACGGTCCACGGCCACTAGAGCAGGGCCAGGCTGTGTCCAACTTTCTTTCCAGAGCCCTTTCTGGTGGCAGTGGGTATGCTCAGCGGGACCCCTGGTCTGAGCTAGGGGTGGTTGTGGGTCTGGATGGAGAGGCTCTGCCCCTTCCCACTCACTTTCGGGGGTCAACCAGCTCCTCGGTGACATAGTTGAGGAAGTTCCAGCCACTGAAGGCAAAGGAGCCCTGGAGGAAGGCCAGGGCCAGGTGGCCCACGGAGGGTGTTCTCCAGAAGGTGAAGGCACTGCTGGGTCTCAGCTCTTCAAAGTGTCCTGGGGCCCGGGAATCAGGGGTCAGCACCGTCTGCCCCCTGACTCCTGGGCCCCCAACACCCACCCGGCCCTACCTTGGAAGATCTGGATGAAACCCACGCCGATGATGAGCGACAGGGCCAGCAGCTTCCCGCCTGTGAAGATGTCTTGGATACGCGTGGCCCAGCGCACACTGGAGCTGTTCACCCAGGTCAGAAGCACTGGGGAGGGAGGCAAGGGTGAGCGTGGGCACTGGGACCCCTCATGGTGGGCCACCGCCAAGTCCAGCCTGGGCAGCGGCGGGGAAAGGGGACACCAGAGCCTGAGGCTGCGTCCTCCCACCTGGGATGGCTCTGGGACAGATGCTCAGCCTGGAGCCCAAGGGACACTCACTCAGGCAAGCCATGGACAGCACTCGAGAGGCGGCGGCAGGGGGAATGCAGTTGGGGAACACAGGCTGCAGCACGTAGTTGGAGAAGGTCATGGAGATGACAGCCAGGCTGGTGGGGTACATGATGAGGACGGCGCTCCAGAGCAGCAGGAACCTGGAAGGAGCAAGGGCTGGCGTGGTACAGGCATCCCCGGACTCCTCCAGGCCTGCCTGGCCCAGGTGTCTGGGGTGGGGCTGCCCCGGGCTCAGCACCTAAGGGCCAGCAAGCTGCCAGAGGCTGGCTCTGGTCCAGTGAGGCAGGGCTGACTTTGCTGGGGTCTCCCTGCTATATGTCTGGACTATTTTAACAGAGAAAGTGTTGAATATACATGGACAGAGCGACAGAACTGCCCTTGGGCAGGGATTGGGAAGGATGCAGAACCAACCTTTTTTTTTTTTTTAAGATAGAATCTCACTCTGTCACCCTGGGTAGTGTGCTGTGGCATCACAGCTCACAGCCACTTCAGATTCTTAGGGTCAAGCAATCCTCCTGCCTCACCCTCCCAAGCACCTGGCATTACAGGCACCAGCCACACCACCTGGCTAGTTTTTCTATTTTTAGTAGAAACATGGTCTTGCTCTTGCTCAGGTTGGTCTTGAACTCCTGTGCTGAAGCAATCCACTTGTCCTGACCTCCCAGAGTGCTAGGATTATAGATGTGAGCCATTGTGACCGGCTCAAACATCTTTCTAATGACCATCTAACCCTTGCCACAGGCTGTTTCCCGAGTTAAGGTGGGTTGTCCCTGGACTTCTGGTCATGGCGTCAGCCCTGGCTCTCAGCAGCATCTGAGTTGCATGCAGCACTTGGCTGCACCTAGGCCTCAGGAGCCCATAAGACAGTGGCTCTCAACCTTCCTAATGCTGCGACCCTTTAATACAGTTTGTTGCAAAAATAATTTTATGGTTGGGGGTCACCACAACATGAGGAACCGTATTAAAGGGTCGTGGCATTAGGAAGGTTGAGAACCACTGCCATAAGGGAAGAGGAAACAGGATTTTGCTCCAAACGGAAGATGAGATGGAAATGCTGTTTCAGTAGTGAACACTGATTCTCAGAGAAGGAAGGCAGTAGCTGAGTTCTGGACAACAGGCATGCTCCTTCAGCAGCACTGCACCTGCACGGGGACGTCACCTCACAGCCACCTGTAGTGGCTGGGCTGGGGAAGAGACTGAGTTCCTTCAACCTGAATCTCGCCTCTGTAGGGTGCATATGTGGTGGAAGATGGGGGGGGGAATCTACCAGCACCCAGGGGACAGTCTGCCTTTAGGGGCGGTCCTCACCCCTGACCAGCCCTCCAGGGTGGGGACTGCCTCATCAGGGACATGAGCCACCTCTGGGCCTCCAGACGATGGAGGGGTTTCTCTTGGCCCTGCCTTGCTGTCACCAGGCATCCTCCCCTTAGCTTTGCACCACTCTGCTGCCCTGCGGGGGTGCCCTCTGCCCACTCCCCCATGCTGGGTACCCATGAGTGGGACCCAGGGCCCTCTGCTCCTCTCTGTGTCCTCTCCAGACCCACAGCACAATTCTTCTGCTCAGGGACATGTCAACTCCCCCAAGAAGAGAGCACCTATGGACACACCCACAGGCCTGCATGTGCCTTGGCAGGGCCCCTGGCCCATGTCCCTCAGAACCAACTTCATCACTTCAGTCTGGAGCTTTCCTCTGAGCTCCAGACCATCTTCAGAGCCTCTCAATGGGGCAGTGAGTGACGCCTCCCAGGCCCTCATGCTGCTCTGGCTACCACGTGCTCCCAAGTCAAGTTCCTACAGGATTTTAGGATCTGCCTGTACTTTTGAGGTTTTTGGCACAACTCAGCTAGATGAATATAATAGCTTCTAGCCTGGCTCAGTGCCTGTAGCTCAGTGGTTACAGTGCCAGCCACATGCACCAAGGCTGGTGGGTTCAAACCCGGCCTGGGCCAGCTAAACAGCAATGACAACTGCAACAACACCAAAAAAATAGACAGGCATTGTGGTGGGTGCCTATAGTCTCAGCTACTTGGGAGGCTGAGGCAAGAGAATTACTTAAGCCCAAGAGTTTGAGGTTGCTGTGAGCTGTGACGCCATAGCAATCTACTGAGGGTGATGCAGTAAGACTCTCAAAAAAACCAAAAAACAAAAAAAACCCCAATAGCTTCAATCCCCCCCATCCCCTCCTCGCCCAGCATCTGACCTTGCCTCTAGCCCCAGCAGAAATGCTTCACTCACTCAGGCCACTGTGCCCTCTGCCCATGTTCCTCCCCTGTCAGGGGTGCCCTCCTCACTGGCAGGGTGGCCTGGCTGAGAAAAATCCTCCCTTTCTCCCAGCCTAGGGGCAAACCTGGTTTCAGCCTTGTGTAGGGTCAGGTAGCCTTCTCATTCCTGTGTGGCTGGTCTGCGCACACCCACAAAGCGAGCAAGGCTCTTCCAGGTCTTAACCACATTTCGGGGGCTGGAGCAAGTGCTCTGTGAGCAACTCCAGGACAGTAAGAGATTTTTGTATTTTTTATTTTTTTTGAGAGTCTGTCCCCTGTGCTAGAGTGTTGTGGCATCAGGCTAGCTCGTCACAGCAACCTGAAACTCTTGGGCTTGAACAATCCTCCTGCCTCAGCCTCCAGAGTAGCTGAGGCTACAGGCACCCACCACTAAACCTGGCTAGTTTTTCTATTTTTAGTAGAGATGGTGTCTCACTCTTGCTCAGGCTGGTTGTGAACTCCTGAGCTCAAGAGATCCTCCCCTTAGCCTCCCAGAGTGCTGGGATTCCAGGCATGAGCAACCACTTTCCCGGCCCAGGGCAAATCTTTTTGTTGCTGCCTACCAGCCCCAGCTCACCTTAGGCACATAGCAGAGGTTCACTGGGGAACAAAGGAACATGGCGGGAGCTGTTTAAAGGGGACCCCTTGCAGGGTGTGTGATGAAAATGTCCTGCTTCCCGCTCCACTCTGTATGCAATACTGGGCGTGGGTCCTGGCACTGTTGTGGGGTTCAGATAGTAAAAGCCCCCTTTCTCATAAACAGTGGGTGGAAAATGGGGCTCAGAGGGAGCTCGATTTCAAAGGAGACTCGGAGAGGTCAAGGGGCCGGCTAGAGTGCCCAGGAGACATCAGCAGGGTGGGGTGGGCCTTGGAAAGCTATCCAACACCCCCACTCCTCCTCTCCACCCACCCCACGACCTCCTGTGATGTGGGGAGCAGAAGAACCTCAGGCTCCCCATTCCGGAGAAGCTGGCCCCCTGCCCCGCCAGTGCCCCACACTCACCCAGCCAGGCCCCCGAAGATCTCTGTGACGTATGCATAGTCCCCACCGGACTTGGGGATGGCAACTCCCAGCTCTGCATAGCAGAGGGAGCCCAGAGCAGTCACGCCCCCACCAAGAACCCAGACGAAGAGGGCCAGGCCCACGGAGCCCGAGTGCTCCAAGACACCCTTGGGTGAGATGAAGATGCCCGAGCCGATGATGTTCCCTGTGGGAGGAGAGATGGGCAGCATCAGGCCTGAGGTCCCCTTCATTGGGTCTGCCTCTGTAGGGAGCCAGATGGTGCAGTGAGGAAGGAGCACGGGGCGCTCCCTGGACGAGGAGGCGAGCGGATGCCACTGGACCCCCACAGCCGGCAGGTGCCTTGGAGCTTGTCATATTCCCCTCCTCAGTCCTTGGTGTGGGAGATGCCACCTCATCCAGCCAGCCAGGCTCCTCCAAACAGGCAGGTTCTCTCTGACTTCCTGGGCTCTCCATCCACCCCTTCAGTGGGTGTCAGCAAAAAGGTGGGTCAGCCAGCTGAGTGATGGCAGAGGGTGGTCCACACTCAGGCCCTCACCTCCAGCCACCTGTCCTCCCTCCAACCTGCAGTCCAGAGCTGTGCTCTAAAGCAAGACCTCGACCACTCTCCCGCCATTTTCTACACATCGAGGTCATGCAGTGGTTCAGGGAGTAGCACCTCTTCCATGAAGCCCTCCCTGACTGCACTGGGTTTGAACCCGTCCTCCCACTTTGCAGCCCTGCTCTGCACTTCACTTCATCCTCTATGGTCCCTTTCCCTGTCAGAGAACACCTCCCTTCTCCCTCCACCTCCCGTTTTCTGAGCTCCTCCCTGATCTAGAACCCAGGACATGGATGCAGACTCTGAGGACTCTGTGTCCTGGTGCTGGTAAAATGTTTCAGGTCCTGAGCAAGGGCCAGGGGGTGAGCAGAGGAAATGGTGTACTTTGGGGGCTGCAGCCGGATAGTAGCACCCAGGCAGTGACGGTGTAGGCAATGGCAGGTGGCAGAGACTCTTGGCTCACTCTGGGGTCTGGACATAGACTGCTGTCCTACCTGGGGACAGCCCTGGACTGTACACCGTCCTCCTGGTCTAGTCCCAGGAACACAGGGGGATATCTGTGTCTCCCGAGGCCTGAGCCTCCTTCCTGCTCACCTCTCCCAGCCCATGTGTAAAATGGGGTTCTGGTGAGGGCTCAGTGAGATACGTGTGAGAAGCAAAGCACTTTGCGTCTTCCTTGTGTGATTGTGTGCGCTGTCTGCAGCCCCCTGTGGGGACATGCCCCCCGTACTTTGTGATGCTATGGGAAAGGCTCAGAAGGTCAAACCATGGTCTGCAGAGAAGTTTCCCAGGAACAGCAATACTCCAAGTACCCGTCTAGCCCTGAGCTCCCCAGCAGTCGGGGCAAAGTGGGGCAGTGTCCCAGGCTGCACAGGTCTCCACATCCATGCACGTGAAGCAGTACCCTTATGAGAGGTGTGCACTCGGCCTGCCCAAAAGGAGATAATCCCAGAACCACATGAACAGCAGAGGCCACTCTGGTGGGACGTGGGGCTCGGCCTCCCAATAACGATCGCCTCCCCCTGCCAGGGCCCTGGGAGGGCGGGCATGTGCAGACAGAGCAGAGCCTGCCCACTCCACCTGCTGCCCGCAGGAGGGGGTGGGTGAGGACACAGTTGTGGCCTCCAATCTGCATTCACTCCCTGTGCACGGTGCCACCCACCCCCGGCCGACACAGATTTCCAGTCCGGACACTATGACACCTCACTTGGCTTTCTGGTCACATCCTGGGAGCCCTAAATACATCCAGATAAGGACAAAATAACTCCTGTGTCCCAACCCCCAGAGGTAAGCTGTGCCCTCAGCCTGCTTCCACAGGAGAGGAGTGCCTCCCCCATCTCCCACGAGGGGCCGGGGGCCTGGGTGGGCTGCGGGGTTTCTAAAGGGCCTTTGAGTCCACCCCATCCGGCAGCAGCGCCTCTGTTCTCAGGACCTGGCCAGGCAGGATTTGCCAAAAGCCAGGGACGTTGGAAGCCAGCGGGGGCTGGGTGGCCTTGGACAGAGCTGAGTATGTGCAAGCCGGTGGCATCCCAGCCCAAGCCACCCACCCTGCGCAGACCCCTGCCACTCTGCACAGTTCACCCTAGCCCTTAGGGAGGCCACACCTGGCACAGGACTGAGATCGGAAAGGGACACGCAGCCCTGTACCCAGGGGCTGAAGACTCAGATGCTAGGCTCAGTGGAGTGGGGGACTGCTGTTGTTTTGAACATGTGGCCTCATGCTACATTTCAGAACTTCTCCCTATGTGGCTTAAAGGACATGTGCAGCCAGTGTCTCTGAGGTCTTCGGGGCCCTCTCCCTCTGGGCCTGGACAACCTCTAGCATCTGTCCCAAGATTATGTTGAAGGTGGCAAAAAATCCCATCACGGTCCACTGGTGGCTCCTGGCACCATGTGGGTGGGCAAAGAGTACCAGGGTAGAGGACTTGGGTGAGTGGCAGAGGATGAGGAGGAGGAGGAAGGATCCTGTGGTCAGGGATGGAGGCCCTGGGGCTTGAATGATTACAGGAGGTGTGCAGGGAGGACCATGCAGCTGGAAAGGGAGCTGTGGTGGTGGTGGGCTCAGGCCTCCCTTGTCAGACCCCACATTTGGACCCAACAGATCTGCCTGACTCAGGGGAACAGCAGTGGGTAAGCCCAGCCCTTGGGGAGTCCTGGTCTGGAGGGGCAGGAACTCAGGACCGGACAGGATGAGGGGAATGATGATGGGCTGGGACATACTGCTGGAGTCCCTGGTTGGGTGTCTGGTGGCCGACCAGAGAGATGTGGGTCCTGAGCCATCCACGTTCCTGTCCACCCAGTGGGATGACTACTCTGGGTCCATGCAGGTTCTCGGTGGGGCAGAGGTCCAGGAGGGCAGGTGGAGATGTGAGTGCTGCCCCACCTGCTCCCTCAGTCTTCTTCTCCCCCCACCCCCACTTCCCTGAGCCTTTGCTGGTTGGTTTTTTTATCACCTTAAGATGTTTGGCCTGATGGGGCTTACACGGTTCCTCAGAGGAATGAAGAAAGGGCCATTGTTCCCTGCGGCTGTCGTGGTGTGCACTGGCCTATTTCTGGGAGGCAGCGGCAGGCCATGGAGGCTGTAGGGTGGCCTGTGTAGGTCATCAGAAAAATGTGTCACCTGCCCACGGTGTGTGTGTATGTGGCAGGGGGGCATGTGCAGTCTGATTTGGGGAGGGGGCAGGGAGAGCCTGCCGGACCAGGGTGCTGGCGCCACCCCTTACCCCTAAAAACACTCAGGAGTCAGTTTTGTGATTACAGGTCAGTGTTACCCTTCTGAACGTCAGTTTCCCCATCTGCCAGGTGTGGCTGCTGGGCTAGGGGGCAGCAGAGGGCTGGTCCCGCAAGTCTCTGGCGAGGAGGATACTCCCTGCACATCAGCACTGGGCCAGGAGGAATTGCACAGTGCCCATCTTCTCCCCAGTCCCCCACTGTGGTGGGTCCCTCCCCGGCTCAGTGGCCTCCCTGAGGCAACACCAGCTCTCCCAGACCACCCTCCTCAGCCCCTATAACCTGGACCCTGCCCTACACCCATGGTACCTGGAGTAAGGCTGGGAAGGGATTCTTCCATCTGATGCAGAGGTGTGCAGGGAGGGCCGCTGCCCCTGACCGCATCTGCACATCAGAGGCTGGGGAAGCATTATGGATCTCACTATTGTCAGCCACACTGGGGACTCTCCAGACCATCCAATTTTTCTTCCGGACACCTGAGCCACATGGGACCACAATACCCTGGGGTGGTCAGCTGGAGCCAATCATGTGTGTCAGGTACCTCTCTGAGACAAGAGCTGTGCCCACCGGAGTCTTGGCAGGACTCCAAGGAGGTAAGTGGGGACCCCCAAGACATGCCTAGCAGGTTTGCACCTCTGGCCATGCACATGGCTTATTTATCCTTACTTATCTGGTCTAACCTGCTTTCCTTGAGAGAAGGGACTGCTGAAGTGTGTGGTGCCCTCTCTGGCTCGCTAAGCCTGGCCTGGGCCAGTCCCATCTCCAGGCTGAGTCTTGTCATGGTCACCCATGAGCCCCATGTTGTAGAATCTGAAGCCCTGGGCCACACCTCACTTGTCTCATCTGCAGCCTGTGGCCAGTTGATCACCCCCTCTGACCACTCTGGCTGCTTCCTGGAATCCTGTGCTGGTCCCTTTATCTCACCTGATTCCAGATGAAGGGGGCTCGGGGCTCTGTCCACTCTTGGGGCCTCTTTTTTCTTTCTATACTCAGTCCCAGCAATTCCCAGATTCATCCCTTCAGCACCGGATGTGTAGAGTGCAACTCCTGCTCCCAACTGTTACTTCCCTGCCCCTGAATCCACTCCTTTCAATGTTCCCTGATTGATAAATGGCAAACTATCCACACCACAATGGGCCGCCACCTTCTGTCACCTCGACACACCCACATCCAGCTCTTCACAAAGCCTTGGGCCCCACCGTCCAGATACATCCAGAATGGCGCCTCCTCTCTGCTCTCCGCTGCTGTGACCTCACACCCAGAAGACCCCTGCAGCCTCTTGACCCTCCTCCCTGCTCCTGCCCCTTCCTCCCCATAGCAAGTTTGCTAAGTCCCATTCTGTCCCTGCTTGCTGAAACCCTCCCTGGGTTCTCATTTCCCAAAGAGAAAAGAGCATAGTCCCTATGTAGCTTGTAAAGCCCTTACAAGCTGAGCCCTATCCTCTCTCTGATTCATCTCTGAGCCGAAACCCCCCTCCCCAGCTCTTATTGTTCTCCTCCTTAGCACTCATGACCCCGTGGGCCATGCATGTGGCTTATTTATCCTGGTGGCTGTCTAACTCCCATGAGGAATGTCAGCTCCAGGAGAGGGATTTTTGCTGACCTGTCCCCTCTTGTACCCCTGGGGCTGTTCAGTATATAATTATTGAATAGATGAGTGTGTCTGGGGCTGGCACACCTCCATCCTGTTGCTAGGGTGGCCCTGGCCACCCAAGGACCTCTGACCTTGGGCAGGTTGCACTTTCAGGTTCTCTGCCTCCTGGTCTGTAAACGGGGCTGGGGTGAGGCACAAGTGCCTGCATAGCCTTATGTTTGCTCTGGGTCCCCGTGAAGAGGGGCTGGTGTTCTGGAGGGGTCTATCCTCTCTGAGAAGTCCGCCTACTCCCAGCCACAGGGATCAGAGAGGGTCCTGGCTGAGCCTGCATGAGCAGCGATTGGTTCTCGAGATGAAGGTCATGGAGTAGACCCTGAACCCTGAGCACACACTTGCCCAGAAACATCTGCACCAGCCGGGCACTGGCCACAGAGAGAGAGAGAAGAGAGGAAGGGGCTGGCCGGCAGACCCAGGGTGACTCCACTCTGGTGAACTGGGTGCGTTCCTCCCTTGGTCAGGCAAAGGAGCTGGTTGACAGCCTCCACTGGGGGAGACTTGCCTGTCTGTCTGCTTGTGGGTCCATCTGTAATGGAGTGGGGAGCTCAGTAAATCCTGGTTGCATGTGTTCCCAGCTCCATCCCCAACTTTCCCCCATCAGCAGCTCAGCTCAGACCCCAAGGTGCCCAGCATCAGAGCAGTGTGCAGATTTGAGTCCAAATCTGATACTAAATCCTGAGTGAACCTGCCACTTGTAGCAGTGTCAACCTCAGTTCCTGCATCTGTAAAATGGGTATAAAAATTCCTACCTTGCAAGATGGGCACAAGAATCAAATGAGATAAAGGAAGAATATGGTTTTATAATGTAATAGATGTTTCTGGAACAAATATTAGATGTGGTGGTGTTGTCCTGCAAATCCCTTGCCCCAGCTGGCTTCATGTCCCCCAGTCTGGCCAATTCCCCTCCACTTGTGCTTGCAAATACTGCCCTAAACATTAGGTGATAGAGCAGGATGTAAGTTCTTGAGGTTTTTTTTTTTGGCTGGGGCTGGGTTTGAACCCGCCACCTCTAATATATGGGATGGGGCTGACGCTCTACTCTATTGAGGCACAGGCGCCGCCCCAGTTCTTGAGGTTTTTTTTATAGTGGAAACATGACACTTTGCAGACAGTTTTGACTTTGAACCAGCTGCACAATTTAGTACTGTGGAGAAAATGGGTCTCCTGACCCCTTATCCCATGCAGGAAGGTAGGGTAGGGGGGAGGTGGGCCCTCCAGGGGGTAGTGGCTGGAGAGGGGCAGTGTCCTCAAGGCATCGAGTAGGGAGGGCAGTGCAGATCCTGGCTCTGCCCACACCTGCCCCAGTGCTCACCTCCTGTCATCTAGCTGAGGCTGAGTGCCCCTGGTTTGTTCCTGCCCAGTCCAGCCTCCTGGCTGCTGTAATTCTCCAAAGCTCCCAAGCCAGCCTCCTAGGACCACCATTGAGTGCCCTGGGCTGTGGGTCAGGTCCCTGGGGTTCTGTAACTGAATCCAGCACCCTTGGTAGGCCCTTCACCCTAGCTCTGTCTTCACGTCTGGAAGCCAAGGGACGTGGTTTGGTTGACCTGGCAGAACAAGAATGGGCTGGGGGGTGGGTGGGGGGAGGGCTGTCAGGGCAGACACAGGCTGCATGGGGACATTCTTGCAGGTCTGTCCTAGAGAAGGAGCATGATGGTGGAGCTGGCCACCTCCACTCTTGCCACAACTAAGGCCCTCTTTCTCCAGATAGAGGAGCCAGGCAGCCTCTGCCTGACCTGAGGAAGATGGGGTGTATGGACAGGGCACAGTAGGAATACGGCTCAGAGTGTTGGGATCAGTTGAGGCAGCCTGGGAAGAGCTGTGTCTCTTGAAGACCTGCTTGGCACTGTAGCTGCCTCCAGGCACGTTCAGTCTCTGCACCCCATGGCCCACCCAGGGTGTGTGAGCTTCCCCTTCCTGGGGCTCCTGGAAAGGGTCCAGAGGACCAGCCTTTCCTTCCAGCAGATGGTCAGGCAGGGGCCCCCTAGGCCAGGAAGCTCCCAGGGCTAGACCAGGACCAGCTCCTAGGAGACCCCTTCCTAACGGTAAGGGGGAGGCAGTGGGGCTACCTGCCCAGGGCTTGTGTTCAGGGGCAACTCTTGATGGGACGTGCTCCTACCATGGGGGTGGAAGAGGAAGCAAGGGCTTGGGTCTGCCCTGCCAAGCCTCGGAACTTTCTCCATCTCCTAGGGTCTGGGAGTGAGAGGGCAGTGATGCACAAGCAACCCCACCCCCAACCTCGGCAGGTAGTAGGAAGAGAACAGTCAAGGCCCCAGTAACTTGTGCCCCTAGCCTGTGTTTCCACAGTACAGGTGCCCCCCAGGAGGGGCTCAGAGGTACCTCTGGTATGGAGAAAGGCCCATGTCTGCACTATCCCAGTTCCTGAGAAAGCAGGATTTATGACTTGGGACAGAGGGAAGAATGATCCCACTACCATTTCTGCCCATCCAGAAGCCCCTGTGTATGGGCAGGACGCACAGTCCACTCTCAGGTGGTGAAGCTGGAGCCAGAGCCCAGACCATGCCGTACCTGCTGGGATCCTGTGCCACTGCCTCCCCCACTGTCACTGGCTGCTTGGCCCCCTCTGGCTGGGTCCTGCTGCCAAACTCTGGTAATTCCATGCCCTGAACGCATTTGCCCTCCGTACTGACTTCTGCCTGTCCAGTATACCCACACGCTCTCCTGCTTTCCAAGAATAGATCCCCCACACTGCCGTGGCCCAGACCCTGCATACACAGGGTCGCCTACTAACCCCCAGCCCAGTACTTGGGGTTTCCACCGGTTCAGCCTGGACTTTGGAGGCTCTGGCACTCCAGGGAGGACTGTGTCATCATCTCCATTCCACAAGTGAGGAAACAGAGGCTGACAGCCTCGCCAAAGCTCCCCAGCAAAAGTCAAGGGGTGCAGAAACTCCCCAGGCGTGTAGTGAGGTGGGAAGGAGAAGCTCTGCGCCACCGTGCCAGCCCGAGCCTGGGCACAGAAGGTGCTTTGGCTGTCCGCTCGCGCGTGGTCCCCCTGTCGCAGCCCGTTGGAGAAGCGGTGCCCCTGGTTCGCAGCAGCAGCGCGCAACCTCAGCCTTCGCCCCCACAGCCCAGGCACCGCCCGCCCGGGCCCCGCTCACCGATGATGATGGTGCAGGCGCTCACCAGCCCGATCTCCTTCTTGAGCACCACCCGCTCCGAGACGCCCGGGCCCGGGCCAGGACCCGGGGAGGGCAAGGGCGCAGGGCCGGGGTTCCCGCGTCCGCTCTGCTGCTGCGTGTGGCCGGCCATGTCGCTGTCCCGCCGTGTCTCAGCTGTCTGCGCTGTCCCGTCTGTCCGGCCCGCCGCCAGTCCGTCCGGCCGCCCGTCTGTCGGTGCGCTCGCAGCCCTCGCAGCCAAGACAGCGCCCACCAGCGGGCGCATGCGCTGGCGCGGGGCCCGGTACCGGAGCCCCCGGGCGGCGGGGACCAGGGAGCGGCGGAAGGAGGGCCGGCCAGCGGCCCCCACCCCCACTCCCTTAAAGGGAACTGCCCCCTACCACCTCCCAATCTTGGCCTGGGAAGGAGGAACAGGACTTGGGCCAGAGCTAGAAAGAACTTCCTAGTGGAACGAAGGACAGGTCCCTCCTTTTGCCGGAGTTACAACCATTTGGGGGGTGAGTGGGGGCAGGGCGAAACTCAAAGACAAGACTGTCCCTGCCCTCAGGGAGG
Source organism: Galago senegalensis (assembly GCA_963575145.1). NCBI lineage: Eukaryota > Metazoa > Chordata > Mammalia > Primates > Galagidae > Galago > Galago senegalensis. The sequence continues at coordinate 2,640 of CAUYTI010019174.1, read as the reverse complement.
CTAAAGAAGCTGTGGACAGTAACAGTTATATTTGGGAACCCACTGTGTGCACCCCCTTCAGTGCTCCTTAAATCCTGGCACTGCCCACGACCAGGGCGGGGAGAGGGGACAGGCCTGGCAGGTTCTGCCCATTCTACAGGTGGAAGTTGAGGCCCACAGAGAAGTATTGATCAGAGAGCAAGTGGCAGGGCCTCCGTGATCTCCAGGGGAGGGGAGAGGACGAGACGTGTAGACAGCTGGTTCTAGGAGGGGTGTGGGCTACGTCCCCAGGATACCCTATGCAGCCATGGTCAAAGGCCTGAGGAGTCAGGAGTTTGGCTTGGGATGAAGAGCCAAAGTTTCCAACCCGCATCCACAGGGGACTCAAGGCCAGTGGTGGCCCTGGACGGGGCCCACCCACTCCACCAGGCTCTGGGCTGCGTCTGGCCTTTGGCCTGACCGCAGACTCTCGGTCCCAGGTCAGAGTCAGGGCTCCGCGCACACCCGCGCACTGCAGCCCCCTCAAGGAGACCAGGCCGCCTGAGATGCCCGGAAGACCTGGAGCAGGCAGCTGTGGTCGCGAGAGGGGGGCGGGCTTGCAGGGTCCGAAGGAGGCTCCCTCCTCTCGGAAGCCGTCCGGATTGTGCAGCTCAGGCCAGCAGAGCAGATACGGGGGGCGGGGGAGCGTCGTCGGGGCCACCGGGGCGGCGGGCTGGGCTAGCCTGGCACGACGCGGCCGGCGGCGGAACAGCCTTTGTGTTTTGCTGGCGGCCGCCGAGACGCGCCGTCCCCTGCATGAGGATGAGGCCGCGGCGGGCGTCCAGTCCTTCCCCCCCTAGTCGCGGCCTCCGGGTCTGCGGGGGCCGGGGCTGGGGTCCGACGGCCGCAGGGTGGACCCGCAGTGGAACAGGGGTCTGGGGGCGGGTCCTGGGCAGGGGCGAAGCGCGGCGGGGTCGGCGTTCTGCTGGCAGGAGGGAGCTTCGAAGTTGGGGGCAGGGACCTGCCGGTAGGAGTGAGACCGAGCTGGGGGGACGCGGAGGGGGAGGCCACCCGGCGAAGCTTCATCCCCTGCGCTCCTGTCGTCGGAGTCCGGCATTCTTGGCGTGCTCAGCCTCCCGGCCCCAGAGACGCGCTCAGCCGCTGCCGCTCTTAAAGGAGCCTCGCGCAGGGTGGGGTGGGGGCGGGGGGAGACCCTGGCTGCTGACACCCCTGGTTGTCCCAGGTGGTTGGGAGCAGAAACCTCAACCTCCAGGCTCTACCCGCTCAGTTGCCCTAGCAACTCTCGAATCTGCTCCGGGTGAGGGTCTAGCCAGGGCGAGTGCACGCAGAGACTGGTCGCTAAGAGGCAGTGCTGACCTGCGCCCGCCCGGTGTTTTCAAGGGTGAGCCTCTGTGGCACCTGCTGTGTGGAATATGTTTGAGGGGGAAAGGCTGAGGCTAGAGGGCTTTGCCTAGGATGTTTGTATGTTGTTGTCCTGATCCATAGCTCATTTTTTCCCCAGGTTACACTGATTGCATTTGTTAGGTAAAGTCCCTCTTACAATTGTGTCTTGCCCCCAAGAGGTGTGTCACACACCGATACCCCACCCCTCCCTCCTTTCCTCTCTCTGCTCTTTCTTTCCCCCACCCCTCCCGTGTACTAGGTTATTAATTGTCCTCATATCAAAATTGAATACATAGGATTCGCGCTTCTTCAAGAGGTCATTTGAATGGAATTGAACTAAACTTGAAAACTCTCATAGGAACAAAAGGTTAAAAAGATTGGGTTACCATCTTGAGTTCAGTCAGCGTGATTACCCACATTAACAGAGGGGGAACAGAGAAACTTATAGAACCTTCTCAATAGATAACAAAACCCATCTATTGTGGATGGAATAAAGCAGGGCATTCATGATTTAAACAAACAAAAACTCTTAGCAAATTAGAAGCAGATGAGAATTTCCTTAATCTGATAAAAATTTGTCTGCCCAAAGACAAATCTCCAAGAAACGGACAAACAAACAAAAAAACCCCACTGAAAACCCTACAGCTAACATCATATGTAATGGTGAAATTTTGATTGTTTTTCACTTGGTGGTGAGAAGGACATTGGCATTGATCAGTTCTGCACAGTACTGCACTGGAGGCCCCAGCCGGTAGAGTAAGGCAAAAAAAAAAAAAGGAAGAAGATGTGAAGAAAAGAAAGAAAAACATAAATCTGCTATTTTCACGTGCCATGATTATGTGTACAAATTTTTTATTTTTTTGCAGTTTTTTTTTTTTTTTGTCTAGGGCTGGATTTGAACCCACCACCTCTGGCATATGGGGCCAGTGCCCTACTCCTTTGAGCCACAGGCACCGCCTGACAATTTTTTTGTAAATTATAGGTAAATTGAAGAAAGGTAAGTTCATCTAGGAAAGTCACTGGATACAAGTTCAATATAGAAAAACTTATTGTATTTCGTTATTACCAGCCACAATTAGAAAGTGAAATTTATAATAGCATAAAAATTAAATACCTGGCTCCGCGCCTGTGGCTCATGCGGCTAAGGCGCCAGCCACATACACCTAAGGTGGCAGGTTCGAATCCCCAGCCCGGGCCCGCCAAACAACAATGATGGCTGCAACCAAAAAATGGCCAGGCGCTGTGGCGGGCGCCTGTAGTCCCAGCTACTTGGGAGGC